>SKCR01026575.1:0-142462 GCA_019454045.1 Zanthoxylum bungeanum
AATGGCACCCACAAATCCAATTTGCCTTGTTGATTTAGCCAGTATTAGGATATATGAAGAATGCCTATGGGGGATTTAAATACTTCATTCCATTGCATTTCTTATATTTCTGGATTTTTCTTCAGACTTGAGTGTGTTTGCTCCCATTGCAATTGTTGCATTTGCTGTTCTTGCTATGTTTCTTGTTGAAATCCATTTGAGTTGTCCTCTTTGAGAGCTAGATAGTTCTATTAATAGCTAATGTGTGGGCTAACAAGATTTGCTCCGTCATTGTGCAGGAAGCACCTACCATCCCAATAGAGTCTATAAAGGAAGTAAACGTCGCCAACAATGAGAGTGCTTCTGAAGATACGAATCACGAGGAGAAAGCTTTGAAGAATTCCTCATCCTTGACTTCCGATTCCACTTCAATCCCATTCGAGAGTCCACAATTGAGATCTCCAGATGAAGAGGAAGTAAACATCGTCAATAATGGAAATGCATTTGAGATTCATGATGTTGAGCACAAGACTCAGAGAAACGCCTCATCCTTGACTTCCGACTCCAATACAACAACCCCATTTGAGAGTCCTGAAGATCAATCTCCTGGTGGAGAGGATGTGAAAGAAAATATCCTCGACAAAGTTGTATATGGGGACCCGGGGTATGTCAAAGAACCCTTTTATAATTCTGTGGAAGCATATGATCCTCATGTTAATGACGAAAACATTAATGAAGAAGCAGATGAGATAAAAGAAATTGATGAAGGATTGTTGTCAGAACTGGATACTGTTGGGGACTTCAGTGTCAAAGAAGTTGTTGGTGAGCCACTCCATATTGAACCGACACCGGTGGAGACTAACATCTCCAGTACTGAGTCATTGCCTAATGATTCAATCCCATTGGTAACCAACCTGGAGCTACCGGTTCTCGAAGCAAAGTCAATAGAAGATATTGTCTTGGCATTTAAGCAACTTGATGAAGGAGCAGATGTGGAGGAGGTCATTTTACCCAGTATGCTTGAGAATCAGGTAGTTCCGGAGGACAACAATTCAGACAACTTACCAGTTGTTGAAGCTCAATCTGTGGAAGATATTCATGCTGTTCTGAAGCAAGTTTCGCAAAGTGATCTGGCAGAGCTTCCGAAACCATTGGAATCAAATGATCACTCAGCAGAAGTAGAAGAAAGGGAAGTGGTTTCAACAGAGCAAATTGAATCAGATGATAAAAATGACATTGCAAATGAAGATCAAGTCCCGGCTCCCATTCAAACTCAAGCTCCAGTGATTCTGACTGAAAATGAGAATCCAAAAGGAACTTGATGGGAAAAAAATGTTCTGGTATTCTTGTTTTTCCTCTGTTTTATTCACAATTGTGGTATTGGTTTTGAGTTGGTTATTTATCATACCTTTGGGACTATAGCAGTTCATTTGGGTTTACATTAATTGATTTCTTCGAGAATGAGTTTTGGTTTGATTTCTTTGAGTGCACTTTTTTTTTTCAACTTACCTTTTGAGAGTGGGAAGTTTGAAGTTTTTGAGAGAAGTATTGTATTCAAGTCCTTGCACATTGTAAATTTTCTACGTAGAAATGATGAATGGGATCATGTTTGAGTAAATGTAATGGAATTCCTTTTTCCTTTGTTGTCGTATGTTTTTTTATCTTCAAGCTTTTAATGCCTTGTATTCTTTCAACCATTTTGGTTATGTTGTATGAAAATTGTGATTTTTTTTTTTTTTTGAAATTTATGAAATGTTGAAATGAAAGTTTATGAAATTCAAACAATAAGATAAAAAAAAAAAAAAAACCTTAAAAAAAGGGTCTACGTGTTAGCAAGGGATGTATGATGTATCAGATACTGTATAAAGGCAAAATTTCAAGTAGAGAATAGTCTGTAATTGATAACCTTGAACTTAAGATAATTACAGAATGGTTCACAGAATGGTTCCAGAAAATGAAAGAATAACCTTCATATACAGAACGTTGATCACTTCAAGTGCATTCACTCTAAGATGGAGTCGGTGACTCATATTTGCTCACTAGGCACCAGAAAGCACCAAGTGAATTATATTAGCAATGACTGTTAGAAAGTGCTAATAAGGGCAGAAAAGAACAGGGTGCGGGGAACCCAAAACAGACCAACTGCCTTACTGCTTTTGCTTTTTCTGTGCTGGGCCCGAGGAAGTCGCAGTCTGCCAAAACATTGTTCGGTAAACAAGTTCAATGTTGAAATGTTCCAGAAAAGCATTAAGAAAATATGATGGCTGCTAAATAATCAGAGGTGTCATAATCACAAAACTTCAATTTTAAGATATGACCAGAAATTTCACATGCATTTATATACAATCACTGCAGCAAAGCATCATCAGGACTGATCAAGAGGATTCCATCACTGCAGTTGGAAATCAAACATTATGAACAACCTAAAAGTCAAGAAAAAGACCATTGACAAGATAACTTTAAATTTGTTTGAATATTCATTGTCCGTAGACAAACAGTCATGAAGCTATTATTTCTTTCAAGCTTAAGTTTATTTATTAGTAAATGTTGAAACAGAATCAAGTTTGTTTCCTTTCTCATTGTTTACATAGCAATATTATCACTAGTCCTTATTTTCCAAGTTCCAACTATTCCTCATGATCAACTGTAGCAATTTGAAGAAGAGCATACTTACCATGCTTGAGAGTTGTTCGTTAATGTAGGTCAACGATCTCAACATAGCTTCAAGTGTGTCTTTAGTAAGCTGAAATTTCACCTCAATTTCTCCTGAAGGAGACTTGGTGTAATCTTGCAGCTGTAAACAAGAGCATGAGAACGGAAATATCATTGAGCATAACTTGTTGAACATTTTGTTAAAATAATAACAAGCACCAAAATAAAATAATAAATCATGATTGCGTACCTTAAGGCTAATTACAGCCACTCTGTCACCAGGCACTGAGTTGCTTTTCTCCATGGTCCATGTCATGGACTTGAGGCAGGGTAGACTTTGCTGTACATCAATGAGAGGCAATTATATAGGAGAAATCCCAATGCATTTTATATTCCAATATATGATAAATTGAGTATGCTTGTTGCCTCATTGCACTTATTGAAACTAAAACTATAAAATTAAGCATAATCTTTATTCATTCAAAAACCATGTGCCTTGAAGTAGAGAAATAAAACCCACACAATCCTAAAACTTTGATACCATGTTTCCAGCGGGGCCAACATGACGCTGGAGTGGCAAGGGAGCCATAGGAGCCACGGTATTATCAGCAATGACTGGTGCAGAAGCCCCTAGATCGCAGTGATTAAAATTTGAGAGAGGATCATCTTGATGAGGCCACAGTGGAGTTGAAATCGTAGAAGATGGGAAAGGTGTGAAAGATGGTGGCACACTTGTTTTGACATGATAAGAAACACTGGTCCTTGACAATGGCTGCAGAATAAGATCATTATCAACAACTGTGTTGTGACATGACAAGAGAACAAGCAAAGCATAACTTGATATAAAAACAAATTGACAACTGCTATAGAATTTAATAGTGCCGAATAACAAGATGACAAATGAAGTAAGAATGCTTGGAATAAGTACTTGAGTAACTGGGAGGTCCAACTTTAAGTATAAGTAGCAGAAGAAAGAAAAAAAGGAAGGCAATATTTAACAGTTTGTAGTATTTCAAAAATTAGAGTGATTGACAATCTTGATAGTACTTTGTAACAAGTAGTGCTAGTGTATGCCAGCTAAAAGCTGTGAATGTATGAATATCTAGTCAATCTCCAATCTTGTACATGGCTATAAACGGTTCCGTTCAACACTGAATTTTAGCAATTTAGTGCTGAATTTGCTAACAATGCAAGTCCTCATTTATAGAATACGAACGTCTGCATTGTATAATTCTAAAGTAGATATCTACTTCTGAGAACCTTCAGTATATGTTTGCCTCTACCTATAATTCCAGTTCCAGCCATGACTCTTAAATCCACTAATCAGTTTTACCTTACCCATCATCCATCATTCTATGACAGAAATCAGCATTCAGCTAAGCTACAAGCTCTGCTAGAAACTAATAAAAGCGGAAGTCTCCCAAGTTTTAACTAAGTTCAATATGCATCTTTCAAACAACATATCATCACACACCGACACATACATTTGTTTATGTGCATATTCTATTTAGTGCTTGTAAGATATATGTTCGAAAGCAGATAAACCAGTTTGAGAGAGAACACCTGTTCTCTTGAAGTTTCCTCTTTCCATTGGTTCTGATGTCTCTGTAGCAGCAATATAAGAGTGCTCTGAAGATCAAGCGAAAGATCAGGCGGAAACAGCTTCAAAAGATCATCGCTGGTAAAGTTCTCACGGACACATTTTCTGATCAGTGAACGAAGGCATGCCAAAACCTAAGTATTGTCAGATTTTGATGAATCATTTTGCATGTTCACTTCATATATATATCACAGAAATGTAAAAATGAACGTTCTCACAAAGCATCTAAAATCTATTTTTTAAAAATCACCAATCAAATGCTTCAGCTTCTTTATAAAAAAGTAATCGATTGATTAACTATTTAGTATTTACATAGAATACAAAACTAAAACAAAATAAAACGACAGGAGAAAGTAAGTAAAACGACAAGCGAGGGAGAGTGAGGTGATTTACAGGATCGATTTGGCCGGAAGAAGGGAGATTGAGGAGAGACTGAAGGCGAGATTTGTCGGTCGACTGGAGACCGGTTTTTCTGGTATTCCACAGCGTCGCGAGGATGTTATCAAGTGCTTGTTCGGAATTTATCGCCGATAGCTTGTGCAGTTGCAGGTACAATGTGTCTGTCTCTCCCTCCATTTTCTTCTCTCTCTTTCTTCGCTGCTTGCTTTTGTTTTTTTGCTCCTTGTTTTGAACCGCCCTTAAATACTTGGTGGGCTCCGAACTAGATCTTAAATGGATTCAGCCCAAACCCAGCCTTCTTTTCATACTTATTATTAATTTATTATTCATAACCTTTAAAACTAGTATAATTATTGATATATTTCCACGAATAAAAAACAAACAATCATATTTCTTTCATCTAAATTCCAAATCATAATATATAAAATTTTATATACACTTAACAATCATATTTACAACTTTCATCAAGAGATCTCTCTCGAATTCGGACGTTTAAAATGTCGAAATTAACCCTAAAATCATTGTATTGCACAAGATAAACAACCTAAAAATGACACGGTCACATTAATAAGTAAAATAGAGCTTAGTCACTGTGAGAGTCACATTAAAATCAGCCGCAGACACAATTACATTGACCTTCAATCATAGTCATATTGAGTTCGGTAACCATCACATTTTTCTTAAGTCACACTTTACACAAGTCATGTTTCAACCAAGTAAAATAGAGCACAATTATAGTCACATTAACCTCAGTCACAATCAAAGTCACACTGACATAAGCCACAATCGTTTTAGGCCAAACAAACCCCACGCAATGGATTGAATCCCAAGAACCACAAATTTGATTTTGTTAAAACAAAATCCTTCCAAGACTACAAAGAAGACCCACAAAGAACTTGTCTTTGAAAACCCTTAAGATGATTCCGTTGTAGGAACCGATTTCCTACCGTAGCGAAAACGCCTTAGGCACTTAGGATCGGCCTTGAAAATTTTCTACCATTCTCCCTATTTGGCCGAACTGTGCAGGCCCTTTTGGACTTGATTCGTTTATGTTTATAATTATTTTTAAGCCCTGAACAGCAGCCCAAAAACTGAAATGTTTTGTACATCGAAAATACTCATTTTCGCGCGCACAATTAAATGTTTTTGGTGCTGGCTGGTCGCTGTTTTTCTGCCACTATTTTGGATGATTAAATCAATCCAAATCAGCCCCAAAAACATCCACAAAATTTTCTTTTATGTTATGTAATTTTTCCAGACAAAAACCAAACAAAACCGTGCCCCAAAAATAACTTATGACATACAGTGGTGATGTAATATCCCGAATTTTTCAGAATGGTTTTGGAAGTTTTCCGAATTTAAGTTCAGAATTTGAAATTGGATGACATTCAAAAATAAGACTTTATGTATTGGAAAATAAGTTGGAATATTTTTAAGTAAAGTTTCGTCGCATTG
Source organism: Zanthoxylum bungeanum (assembly GCA_019454045.1). Taxonomy (NCBI): domain Eukaryota; kingdom Viridiplantae; phylum Streptophyta; class Magnoliopsida; order Sapindales; family Rutaceae; genus Zanthoxylum; species Zanthoxylum bungeanum. Next base: position 6,086 of record SKCR01026575.1, read on the forward strand.
GAAAATGCGTGGTTCTGAGAACTGGCTACGCGATTTCTGATTTTATCGTTATACGCATAAAAGTTTCTTGTTTCGGCTATAAAGATAGTAAATGAACTCTTTTGGAGCTGATTTTTAAACTATCAGACTCGTTTTTTTGAGACAAACAACTTTCGTGTTGGTCACTTTTCGAAATTTACAGCAGAATGACCTAAAAATTACGAATTTTTGAAAGACATCCAATGATATGGGCCTGTTTGTAATGGGCAGGGACTGGAACGTAATTTCAGAAAGTTTTCTATAAATACCTCAAATTTTCCAGAAATCACAAAAATTGACAAAAGAAACAAAATCTCCTAATTCGATCCTTACCCCCAAAACACGTTCTTGGAGGTGTTGGTCACACCGGCGGCCTGCCGGACATCGCCCGCCGGCGCGACAAGCCTGGGGAGTGTGCCAGCCACCCCTCCACCTTGTGGTGGCCGGCGACAGCCCCCAGGCCACCGGAAACAGCCGCTGGAGAAAGAGAGAAACACACACAGATGGGTATTCTGATCCCAGCTCCTCGCTTTGTTTCACGACCCGAGCCACTCGCCAAATCAAAGCTCTCGGAGAATACTACAAGTTGGCGGTGACGGATTTTCCGTTCCGTGCATGGTTGCATGCAAAACAAGGAGAAGAGCTGTGATGAATAGTAATATCGAATGAACAGTATCTCCGATCGAAATTTGGTCGATTCCAGCACGTTCATGGGACTGTTTGGAGTCCTTATATGCCATCGAAATTTTGGTAAGACCTCTCGGTAAAAATCCATTACTTTTAAGTTTTTCGTTAAATGTTCGGATTTTTCCAGTAGCTTCGTGGAGTAACATAATGATATAAATTGAATTTTTCGAGTATTAGTATATTGAATATGTGCATTTGGTAGAATCCGAGAGAAATCAGAGTGAATTTGATAGATCCGATAAGTAAGTGAATTTCTGGTAAAATCAGGTTTCGTATGCATTTGTGCTTTGATGAACATAATTAAGGATATAGATTAATTATGATGATATGATATTATTTGAGTAATTCCAGAGAAGTTCAGAGGGCTTTGGGATCTTTCCGCAGTATTTTTGGAAATTTTTCGGAAGTTTTTTTAGAAATGCATAATTGCATATTTAAGCTATTGGATTCACATAGAACAATGTATAATGATGTAATATGAATATTAGATGTGTTCCAGGTGAAACGATAAGGATCTGAAAAGTTTCAGATTCGTTTGTAATGTTTTCAGATTTTTTGGAAGATTTTCTAGATTTTAGCCGGAAATGGAATCTAATGCTACAAATATGTTTTTATTGGATGTATTATGAGAAATGAAACTGAAATCACTAAACACAGATTTAATGTGGATTTTCCCGAAAAGTTGGGGAGTTTATGCTCTCAGTAAGTTTCCATGATTAACGACCTTAACCTTTTGTATTTTGTGTTACAGATGAGGAAAGAGAAAATATAACATGGACCCCAGGTACGTACCTCATTGTGAACTTACCTTAGATAAACAAAGTACAATAGCTAATTGTGTGTTCATATATGTATAAAGATATGTGTATAGATTACAGAATATTAGAAATATGTAACAGTAGTTATGGAGTCTTAGAAAACATGAAATGAGAGCTTTTAGAGGTACTGTCAATGAGATTCGTAAAGAGCACGATAGAAACAGATTGTCTGAAAGTATGTATAGTGTCGGGTTTCTAGATAGCAAGTGTAGACAATGCATTTTTGCATAAAGCCCAATGATGAGCCACGTACGGAGGCACTACCTGATAAGTCACGGGAGTCACGGGAGACGAATGCCAGAAGGGAAAATTCTAAAATTAATACCTCGTCAAAATTAAACTCACTGGTTAGCCTCGGGTTCGCTTAATCGATTTCTGTTTTAAATATTAGCCTTGGCCCAAAACCCCCGCAACCCATGAAAGCCCATTTATCCATACAACCCATACAAAACCCATGCAACCCATCCAACCCACAAGGCCCACACGCTTAAGCCATCTCCAAAATAATAAAAACCCTAGCATACACCACTATATAAAGGAACCAAACCCAACCCTAATTCGCCCCACTTGCTTTCCACACATTCACGGCAACAACCTTCATCTCTCTCTTACCACAAAACCCTAAGACACAAACTCACAGAAAAAGAAAGAAAAAGAAACCCTAAGGCTCTCGCCTCTCTCTCCACCCTCTCGCCTCTCTCCACTCTCTCACTTTGATACACTCTCGGCACTTCACAAAAAAAAACAACAAAAACCCTAATAGCCTACTCTCTCTCTCTCATTGAACAACACACAGCTCGCGTCTCTGTTCTCTATTCTCCCCTTCTCTCGGCATCAACACACTCACCCTTCGAATAAAAACAAGAAACCATAAATTGGATCGAATATATATAATAAAAGACAAGAGGTGCAACCATAAATAATTAATATTATGGAAAAAATGTATTGCTCGTATTCATGAATCGGACACAAATGCAATCCGGATTGGCGCTCCGAGCACCAACCCTAACAGTTTTGATATAGAAGATAGTTTGTAATCAAATAGGAGAAAGTTTGATTGATTTATCGATTTGATAATATTTCAAAGGTGGATATTTGTGATTAAAGTATCGATGCATGGCTTCATATTTCACGTGATTGAAGTGAATTTGATATTAAACGATATACTCTATAGTATTCGAGTTTTGCTTTGTATGCTTTGGATGTTAGTTATTAGATTGACACATATGTAATTATGAAAATTTGACATGGGTTAAGTAGAAAGGATAATAACAAGTAATAAATCTGAACTTGCAAAAAATTTAGTAACTCTGACAAACTGCTAATATGATTAACTTTTTTGTTCGTAGTTTATGTTTGACTTGTTGGTTGTAATACTAGCATGGTTACTTTCTGAGTTTTTATAACTCACACCAAACCAGTTTGCTAGTTTTGCAGGTTGGCTTACAGATGGGTCAACTATTTCAGCTTTGGAAGTCATGCTCGAGACATATATGACCCAAGCGGCAGTCACCCTCGCAAGTTTACTGGGAAGAGAGTTTTAGAGGTCTAGGATTTGTGATCAATATTTTATTTGTCGTGCTGAGCACGTTATTTGTATATATATATATATAAGTAAATGTTTTGATTGCTTATTATGTTAGTGGACACAAAGCCCTTGAGTGTTGATAAATGGTATGAGCACAGAGCCCTTAGGTGATGATTTTGATGTGTTTGTGTGAACCTGAGGTCCATTTTGATATATGATGTTTATTTCAGGTTCGTTTTGATGCTGGACTGAAATCCAGGTTGTCCAGTTTTAGGATACATATGCCAGATTTTTATAAATTTAGAGGCTTATGAAGATGGGTAAATTCTGTCTTCTGCCGGTAGCATCCTGTCTCTGGCGGGGTGTTGCAGGCTGATACTAGGGGTGTTCATAGGGTCGGGTCAACCCGTGACCCGACCCGACCCGTGCGGGTCTAAAAAAAAATTTACAAATTTTCAACCCGACCCGAAATTTTCGGGTTGGGCAACAGGTTTAATACTAAAACCCGAACCGACCCGACCCGACCCTATAATATTTATATTATTTTTCTAAAAATTTTATTATTATTTTTAAAGTTTGATGGGTACATGAAGTTAAAATTTAGCTAGACTTTTTGGATAAATGGATAAGTTTCTTTTTAAACTTTCTGATTTCACAATCAGAAAGCAAATTGTTGTGCCGAGAAATACATAATTAATAAGCCTATGCGCTATGCGAATAAGTCTCCAATCAGTTCCTTAATAAGTATAAGTTTGGAAAATATGACAGGATAACTCAAATCAAATTTGATTTTTTATCACTGTTATTGAATTGGTATGTCTATTTTTGCTAAGATTTAGGAATTTGGGATTTACTATTGTCATCGGAGCTGACTGAATGATGTTTGATTGAATTTGTAGGGGAATTCCAAATTGGTGACAACATAAAATCATTAGAACCCAAGAGTGCATCAAGTGTTGTTCTATATGGAACAAAAAGAACCCAGTTGAATCAAAAAAAAATTATGTCGACCCGATGACCCGACCCGACCCGAACCTGATCGGGTTCCACCTTCGCATGATTCGACCCGCGACCCAAAATTCCCGTAACCAGACCCGATCGGGTCTCACAAAATTTCAAAAAACCCGACCCATGAACACCTCTAGCTGATACATAATTCTTTCATTATAAAATCTCTCTAAAAATAGCAAGTGTAGGTTACTAAACAAATCGAAAAATAAAAATCTTAAAATCTCATTGAAAATGACAATAATAGATCATGCGATAAATTCTGTAACACCGTGTCATAAGCACGAGCAATGTCTAGTACTAGTATAAAACAAAACCCAATGATACTACTATAAAACAAAACCCAATGATACTTTCTCCTTAATTTAAGGAAATTCAGCCAGTTAAATTTTTTCCCAAATTTTATTTCCTTTTTATTTGATTAATGCAAGGAGATTAATTACATTTATTTTTGGTTTGTCTAATTTAATTCACCAATTATATACGTTAATTTAACTGAATTTATGGTCTAATTTTATTCCTTATCTAGATTTCTCTTCGGAGCCAAAATTAAATTAAAAAAAAAAAAAGGAAAAAAAATCCACCCCTCCACCATTTAATCCAAAGCCCTAGTTCTCTCCCTACTTGGCCGAAAGTTATAAGGATTTGGGGGGGTTTTTGATTTTTCCATTTTTGAAGGTAATAAGATTTGTCTATTACCTTTGTTATCTCTTAAGATGGGTTTGTGGAGGGAGGGTGTGTGGTATCCTAATTGGATGAGACAACTTCCAGCAGTTTTATTTAAAGGAAAAAAAAAACAACGAATTAAATTCAGCAATCTCCCATATTAAAGAGATCAACAGTCGACGTGCGGCAGCTAGCTAGGGTTTCGACATGGGTGGGTCAAAGAAGAAGATGAACAACATGCAGTCTTATTCGTGGTCCGATCTTCCGGTTGATATCATGTGCTCGATTCTTGGCCGTATGTACTATATGGATCAATTACGTTTCCGGGCAGTTTGCAAGAACTGGCGAGCAGCAGATGTTGTTAAATATGCTGACAAATATCCCTGGATCATGGCCTACAATTCACGAGGATGTTACCTCTACGACCCTTCTAACAAACAAAGATATGCTGTTTTCAATTCAAAAAGTGAATTAGGAGGAGGAAAATTGGAGGCCACAGAGCACCTTCATGCAAAAAAAGGTTGGGTTCTTTTGAAGTCCTTAACCCGAAAAGATTCACTCTTCTTCTATACACCATTTACTGACAAGATCATTGAACTCCCCGAATTGCCCAATTATTTTTTAAGTAGATCGGCAAAGTTCCCTTGGAATCCCCTGCTTCCTACCGATTACAATTTTGGAGTCTGTGACGCAGCGTTCTCAAATACTCCTTATGATTCTGATTGTATGATATTTGTATTGAGGGTTGATAAAGAGAAGTTCTGTATCAGTTTATTATCTAATCTAAGAGATAAGACATGGTTAGAGTTTTGGTTTGATAATGATGATGCGTGGCCTGATGATGTTGAATATGCAGATGGTGTCTTCTACTGTGCTTTCAGTGGTGGAATTGTAGGTGCTTTCAATGTGGCACAAAAGTCTTGGAAAATACTTCCATCCTTGAACCGATTTGGAATTGGCTTTTGTACTAACTATCTGATTGAGTGTGACAGAAACATTTTACTGGCTTATTATACTTGTTATCTTTCTGATGATTCTGAACTTTATCAGTGGCATATTTTCAAATTTGACAAGTCACAGATGGATTGGTATCAAGTTTCAAACAACATGGACGAAATGTCTCTGTTCCTGGGAAAGTCAAGCATAGCAATTCCAGTAGATAAAGAAAGTGAAGTATCAAGGATAATACATTACTACGATCACTCATGTTATTATGACTGCTCTTGTTTTCATGGCAGTGGGTTTACTCGAAGGCATTCATTACGCTTGTGCCCAAAGTTATATGATTATCTTTGGAATGATGAGAAAGATGGTCAGTTCGTAAAGTTATGGCTTCAGCCTCCTCCTTCCTAGCTAGTACGTTTGTTAAATTTCGTGTACTGAACATCTTATGCTTATGATTGGAAAATATAGCTATTTGAATTTTATGTGAGCTTTAAAAAAATATTCAATTTCTATGAAGTAAGGATTTTTATGTAAATACCTTGAATATTTAGTACACTGTTTTTTTTTTCCCACATAATTTAGAATATGTCCTTCCTTATAACAAAGTGTTACCGATATGGTTGTCTCTGCTTTAGAGTTTAGAAACAAGAGGCTACAATGCATAAACTTTGGCATTGTGCATACTAAATGAATTGTTAGCCGTGTCTTCATCACTATTTCTCTAGTTGATAGGTAAAATTGATTACTTTATTTGGTCATTTGTCATAGTCAAGGAATATCACATAGTAGTTATTAAATACGAGTGGGGTGTGTGTGTGTAAATTTGGAAACGTTGCAAACTCCGCCGCCAAATCACTCAACCCGGGCTTAAGCGGAGCAGGTAAAACCCCCGACTGTCCCAGACTCTTATGTCTATGGTTTATGCATCTTGGAAATTGATGATTCTTATGTCTATGGGGGGGGGGGGGGGGGCTGATGATTTATTAGTCATGCTAGGTTGTTATTGTGATTGGATGGAGGTGGCTTTTGTCTCTAGAAGAGAGGAGTAGATTCGACCATAAGAGAATTTCTTTGGAAGTGTTTGGTTTAATGTGTGGTTGTAGTGCACTATGTTGATATTAATTTGATGCTTGGGTGAAGCCTTAGTGGGTTACTTGTTGTTGGATTGGTGAAGGTGATGATTTGGGTAAATGTTGATTGTTGATAATCTTCAGCCATTGGAGAAAAATGTCGATGGTTAAATTGGTGACTTTGTTGGGTTGTGCCTAAGGTGCTAGTTTCGGAAATTTAACTTCTTCTATTGACTGTGCATCAAACTAAAAGCATTCAACTTCTGAAGTCAAGTTTATGATTAATTCTTAAATTTATCTTGAATACTAGATACATGATTTACAACTTGATCCGTTTGTCTTGCAGCGTGCTTGGATGGACATGTGATCCCTGGAAGTGGTTGAGTTATTTGCAGGTTGGTTCCTCTTAAATATTCACTGCAAATACTGAAAATGCTTATTTATGTGTGTGTGAATTTGTGCAATTCTCAAGGCTTCACCATTTTTTTGCCTTATTACTTGTCATTATCTTGTATTCTTGTTTTTGTTCTTGTTTTGTTGTTTAATACTATTATTTATAATTTTTGAAGTACTTAAAGAGTTATTCTTGATTTTTTTGTCATTATGAAAAAGTAACAATAGTTTTGTTTTAAATTTGTGATGCAGGTTGCAAAGATCTAGAATATTTTGCTATATGTTGAAGGCAAATTGAAGATCAAATAAATTTGTTTCTTTGTTTAATCTCAAGAATAGATATAAGTATGACAGAGAGATATTTATTTTTTTTGTATGTCTTTTCATTATAATATGTTTATATATTGTAATTGCGACATAAGTTATGGTATATGACTATTGTTCTTAATGGAATGACAAATTGCTTGTAAAATTATTTTTCATTTGATATTTACGGTCTTTATATTGATAATGTCAAACAACAATCAGAAATAAAATTACAAAATTTTTAATGAATTTTACACAAATAGTAAAGTTATTTTTTTTTCCAGAATACTACTAAAAAAAATGGTAGCATTATAAAATTGTTACTATTTTAGTTACATGAGCTGATATAACATTGCTCAAAATGCTATTAATTATGTTTAGTAGCATTTTTTACTATCATATATAATTTTCGTTGTAGTGTTAATGAATGATTCAATGTAGGAATTGGAACTCAAACCACTTAAAAATGTGTTTTATTTCACTTTTTTGCTTGGAATATTATTGTTTAATTAAATCTTTAATTAAACTTCACTCTATAAAAAAGTAATTACTGACAGAATTGTTAAATGGAGAAAATCTATCAATCAAATGTTTTTCGTTATAGTTTTTATTATAAGGTTCGGTCCAACTAGCCAAATATTGTTCGCTCTACTGGTCTATGGATTGGCCCACCAATCTGACCTCCTAATTCTTCACAGTTTTGTTTTTGGCATTGGCTCAAGCTCACACAAAATGTCTCTTACTAGTTGAGGGAATCCCTTACTTATAAGCACATGCCTCAAATCTCTCATAAATAATGTGAGATACTACATTTATCGATAAAAATATTTTATTGTATTTACCAATATAATTTATGTCACTGTAACATCCCCAGTCTTGAGATGTTACTGGTAGGTAACAAATCCCACCATCACCTTAAGCCTTTGTAACTAAACACATATACATAATGGCCACGGGCACCGAGCCCGAAATGTCTTACATATATATAAATACTATAATATTTATGTAACATTTAGGGTACATATATAACCCGACAACCTGACAGGACATCAACTAAATTCTATGTAAATATGACTACCAATTACCACATGATGAACCGACCCTAATGACTGTAGGGACACCTCCTCTGATCAGCTCATGTCGATTACAATTTTGAAGTCAGTGATTTGGAATTGGTTTTTCTTCTAACTATCTGATGGAGTGCGTACAATTAATCTAACAAACAATAAAATTAAACAAAATACAGAGATATGCAAATATTTTTCTATTATTACTGGATAAACAAAAGGTCGATCCCTTGCTTTAGGGTTTTTGCGCTATTTATAATATCTCGTTACAAGAAAAATAAACCGACAGCCGTTATATTCCATTCACATTTCCCATTAACTAGCCTACTTCATAGAATCTCAAAACTTCCATATTCTAGATGATTGTCCAGCTTAAAGAAATGAATAGTAATTAATCGGTTGTCTCATTCCTTGTTCAGCAGATTCGTGACATTAAGGAGTTGACATCTCGGGTTCAATCTTCGCACGATATTTTCTTGCCTTTGTTGGAACCAAGCATGGGATGGAATTTCTATCGAGTAGTGATGAGCGGAAAATATATCAATATTTACCGCCCCTTTTACTTAATATTTTGTTTAGTTTCTCGGGTTTGATGAACGTTTTGATGTGTTTTAATTTATTTTGCAGATAAAATAATATTGGGACACAATGAAATCATTTAGGACGAAATGTGGGTCAAATAAGGGCAAAAATTGGACTTGACATATTAGTTTTGGAGATTGGAAACTTGAAAGGGCGTTTTAACGAAGTACAGTTTTGGAAATTCAAATTTTGCGCATCTGTCGTATTTTGGGCATAACTTTTTACTCCGATATCGGATTGAGCTGATTCAAGTTCCAGATTAAAGAAGACTCAAAGATCTACAACTTTGAAAGACAAAATAATTTCGAATTCTGAAGATTTCATGCCTGCAATTGAAGAACCATCCAGAAGTGTGTTATGTGTAATTATTAAAGTCATTTTCAATCATTTTCAATGCAAAAATTAAATTAATAAATAAATAATAAAAATTATCAAATCACCACCAAACATGATAAGCAAATAGTGGAGCAATTAATAATGAATTTGGTGGATGATTTGATGGAGGCAAAATTTTGCCTATAAATACCAAGCCATTTCATTTGTAAATTCATACTTTCTTCTAAGGAATTCCTTAAGAATACTAAGAAGATTGTATCTTGTTTATTTATTTACAGCTTTCAGTAATTAATTTCCGCTTTCGCACTTTCTTTTCTTTACTTTTCAGTTTTTACTTTCCGCAATTTACTTTTACACACAGTACTTTTCTTTCTTTAATTTTCAGTTTTTACTTTTCATTAATAAGGAGGTAACTCCCCTTTGCTGGGGTAAAAGGTAAAACTTTTATTACTAATATTTAGATTAATCTCCCTTAATTATAATATATAAACTAGTTAAAACTTGACTTAACGAGGATACCGCCATATTGGTCGGTTGGTAATTATTTAAATTGGTTTTAACCTGACTAAACTGGATACTGCCTGATTGGTCGGTTGGTAATTAATTATTAATTTGACTTAATCTGGATACCGCCTATATGGCTGGTTGGTAATTATCATGCAAAGTTAATATATTATATTAAGGGAGATATCTAAAATAGAAGTAATGAAAGTGGATTATTTTACCTCAGCATTTTCTTTTATTGTACTTTTACTTTATTTACTTTTCAGCAATTTACTTTTAGCATTTACTTTTCAGCAATTTACTTTCAGCAATTTACATTTCAGCATTTACTTTTCAGTAATTTACTTTCAACTTTTACTTTTCAGCATTTAATTTTCAGTATTTAATTTCAGCAGTTACTTTCTGTCATTTACTTTTCAGAAATTTACTTTTCAGCATTTTACTTTATGTCTTTTATTTTATTTAAGTTTTTACTAGCCCTAGTTATGTGTCGTAACTAAGTTAGTTATCTGGGGTTGTGATGAATTCTAATATCACCAATTTATAAGGGGTTATTTTATAGTTTGGGTAATTTAAAGGTTTACTTATTAAGTCTTAAGCTTAATGCGTCTTGTTAATTGGCCACTAATAAGATTGATCTGGTAAATCTAAAATAAACTTGACAAAGGAACTTTAGGTTTCAGCCTTAGACTTAATAGCCCACGATCTTCCTTGAGGATAGATAACCCTTTAATAGATTTCCTTACAGGATAGACATATACCTGTCGGGCGGGGGTAGCCATAATTGGAACTTAAACTTAATGAATCCAGGTAATTTGGTTGACATAGACATATGGTTCAATTGGGTTATACTTGGTATTTGCGTCTGACCATCGAAGAGGCTTTAGCATAATTTAGTGTTCCAGGTTAGTAAACCGATATATTACACAAAAATGAAATAACCACTTCATCTTTAAAATGATATTGGAAGATTCACAACCCTAGATAGTTTCATAATATTGAATTTTCTTAAACCTATTTTCGCGCAATTTTATTTACTTGTTTTTAAATTTAAAATCATCACCATTTCAAATCAATCAATTAACCTGTTAGATACTAGTAATCATTTGACCTCATAAAATTAATAGATTAGGTATTAAGTCCTCGTGTGATCGATACTTTTTATACTACTTGAACGATACATGGACTTGCGTTATACGTGTGTGATTACGCACCGGTCAAGTTTTTGGCGCCGTTGCCGGGGACTTATTTATCTTTCACTATTAGTTTTGGGGCTAGATATGTTACTTATATCTATTTTTTTTACTTATTGTTTTTGTTTTCTTGTGTTTTAGGTTCTCAGAAACTACATGAGACGAACCAGAAGCTTTGAACTCCGACCGCTTGACCCATAAATTGAAAGAACCATCAGACAGTTGAGAAGGGAAAGGCGAGAAGGCCAATAAGCTTTAGTCAACATGGAACCTGAACCTTTGGAAGTTGCACCACCGATACCCATTTGAGACAGAACCATTCCGGTGGTCGACGGCTTCATTTCCTGTATTGTACTTCCTCTTTTACTAGCAAATACGTGTGACATCAAAACATGCATCCAGATGATTCAGCAGTCAGTACAGCTTTGGGGAAATGCAACTGAAGATCCTAATTCCCACATCAGCAACTTCCTGTAAGTTTGCGGTACTTTCAATTACAACCGAGCAGCTGAAGAAGCAATGAGACTGCGTGTTTTTCCATACTCCTTGAATGACAAAGCTAAAGCTTGGCTACATTCACTACCAGCAGGTTCCATCACAACTTGGAACACTCTAGCCACCAAATTCCTTGCAAAGTACTTTCCACCAGCCACAACTGCAAAGTTGAGAAATGACATCACATCCTTCGTGCAAGAAGATTCAGAATCCCTTTGCGAAGCTTGGGATAGATTCAAAGATTTACTCCGGAAATGTCCTCATCATGAGATCGCAAAGTGGCTACAAGTCCAAACCTTCTACAATGGACTTTCTGGAATAATGAGAACCACAATTGATGTTGTTGCTGGAGGAGCTTTGATGGAAAAAGGAGAAGATCAGGCCTGAGACTTAATTGAAGAAATGGCCAACAATAATTCTTTATGGCCAACAGAAAGGAGCATGATCCAAAGAATTGCAGGAATTTATGAAGTTGGAGCCAACACAGCACAGAATTCCAAGCTGGATGTGATTTGCAAAAATCTGGAAACTCTTAACATGAAAGTTAATGGTGGATCCACAAGTTCACCATTTGGAGGAGTACCTGAGTCAGAATCTTACAACCAACAAGAAGAGACAGTGAACTATGTCAACAATTTCAACAGACAGGGGAACAATCCATATTCCAACACCTATAACCCAGGGTGGAAGAATCACCCCAATTTCGCATGGAGCAACAATTTAGGGCAAAAGAACTACCCACCACCTGGATTCCAACAACCAAATAAAAGCCAGGAGCATGAAAAAGAACCAGGAATAATAGAAGTGATGGCCCAGTTGAAGAAGCAAGAAGCAAAATACGATGCTTTAGCAGCTATGGTTCAAAATCAAGTAGCATTGAATCAAAGCCATTCAGCCTCTATTAAAGCACTGGAAAATCAAATGGGACAACTGGCCAATGCTCAGAGTTACAGACCACCAGGTAATCTTCCCAGCAACACAGAACCAAATCCAAGGAACCGAGGGAAGGAGCAATGTCAAGCCATCACCTTGAAAAGCGGTACTGAAATCAACAAAGATGTTGGAATCAAGGCAACAATTGAGGAAGTTTCAAAAGATGCAGTGCCACAGATGGAGGAAAAAGAAGCAAAGGAAAAAGAAAAAGATCAGATCACTCCACCTCCACCTTTTCCACAGCGACTTCAGAAAAACAAACTGGACAAGCAGTTTGCTCGATTCCTGGAGGTATTCAAAAAGCTTCACATCAACATTCCATTTGCATAAGCCTTGGAAGAAATGCCCAGCTATGTAAAATTCATGAAAGACATTCTTTCACGAAAATGGAGATTGGGAGATTACGAGACAGTAGTATTGACGGAAGAATGTAGTGCCATCATTCAGAGGAAACTTCCCCCAAAGTTGAAAGATACTGGCAGTGTTACTGTCCCATGCACCATTGGAGAACACTATATCGGTAAGGCTTTATGTGACTTAGGTGCAAGTGTTAATTTGATGCCTTTTTCTACTTACAGGAAACTGCAAATTGGAGAAGCAATGCCTACCTCAGTCTCATTACAACTTGCTGATCGAATGCTCGTATTTTCAAGAGGTGTTGTTGAAGATGTGCTAGTCAAAGTCGACAAACTCATTCTTCCAGCAGATTTCATTATCCTTGACATGGAAGAAGACAAAGATGTACCTATCATCCTTGGAAGACCATTTTTGGCGACAGGACGAACTGTGATTGATGTATAAAAAAGAGAACTGACCATGAAAGTTCAAGACCAAGAAGTTACCTTCAATGTTTTCAAAGCCATAAAATTCCCGAGCGATGAAAAGGAAGAAGAATGCTTCAGAGTTGATGTTGTTGATAGTATCGTTCAGGATACTGAGCTAAATCCCACGGATACACTTGAAGCTTGCATCACCAACATGACTGACAGCGAGCCAGATGCTGAAATCCTGGAATGTATCAACTACCTTGACAAACCATTCCGATTCAAAGCGACACCACAAGTGGAAAGCCTGGAACTACCACAGAAAGATCGAATCAAGCCTTCGATTGAAGAACCACCACAGTTGGAGCTGAAGTTACTTTCGAGCATCTCAGGTATGCATTTCTTGGAAACTCTTCTGAATTACCTGTTATTATTTATTCTTTACTAACATTGGAGCAGAAAGAAAAGTTGCTGAGAGTATTACGAGATCACAAAAGAGCCATTGGCTGGACTATAGCAGACATTCGAGGCATTAGTCCATCATTTTTCATGCACAAGATCTTGATGAATGATGAGTACAAACCCACAGTGGAGCATCAACGGAGACTCAATACAATCATGAAGGAGGTCGTAAAGAAAGAAATCATCAAATGGTTGGATGCTGGCATCATTTACCCCATCTCAGATAGTACTTGGGTGAGTCATATGCAGTGTGTGCCGAAGAAAGGAGGAATCACTGTAGTTACCAATGAAAAGAACGAGCTATTCCCAACCAAAACGGTGACTGGATGGAGAGTATACATGGAATACCGAAAGCTGAACAAAGCAACACGGAATGACCATTTTCCGCTGCCATTCATTGATCGGATGCGGGACAGACTAGCGGGACATGAGTTCTATTATTTTCTGGATGGATATTCAGGGTACAATCAGATTACCATCGCACTAGAAGATCAGGAGAAAACTACATTTACATGTCCCTATGGTACTTTTGCTTTCCGCAGGATGCCATTTGGATTATGTAATGCTCTTGCCATATTTCAGCGTTGCATGATGGCCATATTCTCAGACATGTTGGAGCAGAGTATGGAGGTTTTCATGGATGAATTTTATGTGTTTGGAGACTCTTTTGACCATTGTTTACAAAATCTGGAACATGTATTACAAAGATGCGAAGATACCAACCTGGTACTCAACTGGGAGAAATGCCACTTCATGGTACAGAAAGGCATTGTTCTTGGACACCAGATCTCACAAAAGGGAATCGAGGTAGACAAAGCAAAGATTGAAACAATTGAAAAACTACTTCCGCCGACATCTGTCAAATGGATTCGAAGCTTTCTCGGACATGCAGGTTTTTATAGGAGATTTATCAAAGACTTTTCCAAGATTTCTAAACCTCTTTGCAATATTCTGGAGAAGGATATGCCTTTCAATTTCACCAAAGAATGCCAGAGAGCTTTTGAGATCTTAAAACAAAAGTTGATTTCTGCTCCCATCATAGTAGCACCAGACTGGACCATTCCATTTGAGGTGATATGCGATGCTAGTGATTTTACTGTAGGTGCAGTTTTGGGACAACGCAAAGTAAAGATTTTCCACACCATTTACTACTCTAGCAGAACTTTGAATGAAGCTCAACTCAACTACACAACCACTGAAAAGGAGTTGCTCGCAGTTGTGTACGCTTTTGACAAATTTCGCTCCTATCTGATGGGTCCCAAAGTGGTGGTCTACACAGATCATTCAGCAATCAAATACTTGATCATGAAGAAAGATGCCAAACCTAGATTGATCCGTTGGATACTTCTTCTGCAAGAATTTGATGTGGAGATTTGAGATAGGAAATGGACAGAGAATCAGGTGGCAGATCATCTATCGAGGCTTGAGAAAAGGAGAAACAGCTGGCAAAGATCTGACAATCAAAGAAACTTTTCTAGATGAACAGCTGTTTTCCATGAAACAGCTGGATGTCCCTTGGTATGTTGACTATGTCAACTTCATTGTATCAGTAAAATGGCCGTTGGAATGGACAACTCAGCAACGAAAGAAGTTATTCAAAGAAGTCAAGCACTATATCTGGGATGAATCGTACCTGTTTAAACGGTGTGCTGATCAATTATTGAGGCGTTGTGTTCCACATGAGGAAGTCAACAATGATTTGCAGCACTGTCATTCATCACCATATGGCAGACACTTCAGCGGAAATAAAACTGCAGCCAAAGTCCTACAATCAGGTTTGTTCTGGCCCACTCTTTTTAAAGATGCTTATCTTTTTGCTCTTCAATGTGACAGGTGCCAGAGAATGGGGAATATTTCGAAGAGAAATGAAGAACCGTTGCAAAACATTCTGGAAATGAAGATATTCGATGTGTGGGGTATTGATTTCATGGGACCATTTGTTCCATGATTCGGATACCTGTACATCTTGGTTGCTGTAGACTACGTCTCCAAATAGGTTGAAGTAATTGTACTACCATCCAATGATTCAAAAGTGGTGATCAAATTCCTGAAAAAGAATATTTTCACTCGGTTCGGAACACCTCGGGCAATTATCAGTGATGGTGGCTCACATTTCTGCAACAGATACTTTGATGCACTCCTATCCAAATACAGAGTTACTCACAAAGTTTCCACTGCTTATCATCCACATTCAAATAGACAGGTTGAAGTTTCAAACAGGGAAATCAAAAGAATCTTGGAGAGAACTGTTGGATCAACAAGGAGGGACTGGTCAACAAAACTGGATGACGTATTATGGGCTTATCGGACAGCTTACAGGACACCCATTGGTATGTCCCCATATCAATTGGTGTTTGGGAAAGCGTGCCATCTGCTAGCTGAGCTTGAGCACAAGGCGTACTGGGCACTAAAGAAGTTGAATCTTGATCCACAAGATGCAGGAGAGAAAAGACTCCACCAACTCAACGAATTGGAGGAATTTCGCTTACAGGCTTATGAGAATGCCAAATTGTACAAAGAAAAGACCAAGAAATAGCATGATCAAAAAATAGTGCACAGACAGTTGGAACCAAGGCAGCAAGTGTTGTTGAACAATTCACGATTGAAACTTTTTCCTGGAAAGTTGAAATCAAGGTGGTCAGGTCCATTTGTGATCACTCAGGTTTTACCATATGGAGCTGTTGAGTTACTGGATCCCAACACCAACGAAACATTCAAGGTTAATAATCAGCGTGTCAAGCACTACTAGGGAGAATCATTTGAGCGACAAAAAGAAAGTGTCACACTTTCAGATCCAGCCTAACGTTCGAGAAGTCACGTCTAGCTGACGACTTTAAACTTAGCGCTCGCAGGGAGGCAACCCATGAAATTTGTGTATATATTGTGATCTGGTGTGTTTTATTTTTGTGTGTTTAATTTTTACAGGTAAAGTCATTTCACGATGGAAGAAGTTCTCGCAAATCTTCACAAGAAATTTCCTTCTCTCCCTCAAAACTCTCTGATGAAAGTCTACAAAGCTCGCATGGAACGGATGAGATTACTAACGATCCATGGTGTTCCTAATGATATTCATTAGGTAATCGAAGCACGGGTCCGATTGGCAGGTGAGTCTTCTGACTCTTTTATTTCACATCTGCCTAGTTTTGGAGGAAACACCAATGCAAAGAAACGTAGAGCTAAGCAAATGGGTGTTTGTGTGCACGCTGGAATTGCAATACTCATTGTCGTTCTTTAGGAATTGTGTCTGATAATCGCAAAGACAAAATTAAATTCATTAGGGATGGCTTGAGTAAGGAGTTGTTGGTTTCTAAGGTGGTCCAAAGATCAATATAAGCAATGAAAAGAATGAATACTCATAAGAAATATGGCGGAATCAAACTTACAAAGATCGGCTTTTGGATGCGAGAAACAACAAAAAATTTCTCCTTGTGGATGCTTTCGGCCAAGGCAAGATTTTTTTGAAGAAGATGAACAAGCTCCAAGCTTCCAAAGGATTCCAAGCTCTAAGTTTCGGTTTCCCTATCCACTTGTATTGATCCCTTGAATGTGCTAGCAAGTTAGGAAGAAAAACAATTCATCTTCCTTCTCCAAGAGGCTCACGGTTTTAAACTATTTTTGGGAGAGAGAGAGAGTTTTAATTCTTTTGTTATTTGTTTTCCAAAAACATGATAAAATCAATTACCAAAATTTTGGTATATACTTTCAAAAAGTCAACCAAAATTTTTGGCTCCAAAATTGCATTAAATGTCCACACCAACCAACATCATGAATAGTGACTGCATGTCACTCACCAAAAAGGTGACTTGACATCTATCACTATAGTGACAAGTGATGTGACTCACGATGTGACTTGTGGGCCCCACTTTAATTCAAAATTGAAGTGGGCCCGCAAACACATTCCGGGCTCGGGTTCATTAATTCCGAATTAACGAATTTTCCGTTGCGACGTAATTAAATCAAATTCAATTAAATAATTATGCACAGCAAAATTACTATTCACGTCGCTTGCGAATTAATTCTAAATCAATTCGTTAGCCCGAATTAAAATCCAATTTTAATTCCGCGTCGAAATCCAATTTCGTATAATATATCGAATATATTATTTTATCGATTAATTCCAAATTAATCGTTCTCTCTCTTCAAATAGTACTTTATCCCAGATAAAGTCTCTTCGCTATTAATCCCTGATTAATAAAGTTCGAATCATACGTCATCGGTGAATCTTCAGGAAGTGACCCAAGAGATCCCTGGATATGTTGGCAGTAAATCCGATAGTCGGACTATCCAAACACGTACGTACCTAGTACTACATTCTTACCGATTTACGAGACAAGGTTGGCTTCTAGCAAAGTGCCATGCCTACCCAATTCTACAGAAATATTCTTAATGGAATATATAATCTATGTCAAACGTAGTATACGTAATATTGCGTATTACGATCCAGTATCGGATGTCACATGCAAGGCCCGGCTGGAATAGTGTCTGCCCCGTACGAAACATATATCGGATCACTAGCAACTAGTCTCTTTATTATCGAATAATCATGACCTAGTCATATTATCCCGATGGTTGCAACCCTTTAGAGAACCCGTTCTGTATCCCTACATGACCATCATCTCCATATGACTGAAGTGATATTTCCGTCTTGACATCACACCCAATACACTACGATTCTCAATAAACCCAAAAGAGGCGTACACAGAACCTGTTAAAGTCCTGGACGACCAAAACCAAAGCGTATTGATTGTCGCAAGTACTAGCGATGCAAGTCTCAGGTTAAGACCAAATACACCTACCCTGATGCAGACTCCCATAGACACATAGTCATACTACCAACGGGATTCTGAGGGGTCTATCCAGAGCGAAGCTGTTTCCGTACCATCGGTAAACACAACCTCCTACCACACTTGTATAAGTATCCAATACTTAAATATATGATAACTATGCTATTACGCTTCCATAACAAGCACAAGTGCGATACTAGTCTATTCCGCATTATCGATGTCCAGTCTCGATAATACTACGACTAGGGATATTTAATGATTAAACCGTCGTGGATTGATACTGTCTCATATCATCTCAATCCGGAACTAATCATAAGGACTTTCATCATTCACACATTTAAGTAATCTAATTACGAAATGATAAAAGGTAATCTAACACCTGAACTATGTACATGTCGCTCAAACTTTTGCTAAGGAATAGCTTTCGTCAGCGAATCTGCAATGTTGTCATCTGATGCGACCTTCTCGATCTTCACATCGCCAAGATGTATGATCTCACGAATCAGATGGAAACGTTGAAGAACATGCTTGGATCGTTGATGAGACCGCGGTTCCTTAGCCTAAGCTATAGCCCCGTTATTGTCACAATACAATGGAACGGGCTCAGCTGTTAACGGAACTACTCTTAATCCAATTAGGAATTTTCTGATCCAAACTGCCTCCTTTGCTGCTTCAGTTGCAGCGATATACTCCGCTTCTATTGTTGAATCAGCAACAATCTCTTGCTTGGATGATTTTTAGCTCATTGCTCCGTTATTAAAACAAAACACATACCCAGATTGCGACTTACAGTCGTCTTTATCGGTTTGGAAACTTGCATCGATATACCCAGTTACCTCAAGTTCTCCATCTCCATAGATTAAGAAATCATCCTTAGTTCGTCTAAGATATTTAAGGATATTCTTAACCGCTATCCAGTGACCTTCACCTGGATCGGCCTGATAGAGACTACACATGCTCAAAACATAGGAGACATCAGGTCGCGTACATATCATGGCATACATGATTGATCCGACTGCCGAGGCGAACTGTATCCGACTCATGTTGTCTCTCTCATCTTGAGTTTTAGGACACATGTCCTTAGATAGATAGAGTGACGCCATGTGACACTGGCAACAGTCCCCTCTTGGACTGATCCATGTTGAATTTTTTCAACACTTTGTCAATGTACGTGCTCTGGGAGAGTCCAAGCAGCTTTCTAGATCTATCCCGGTAGATTTTTATTCCCAGAATAAATGCTGCTTCTCCCATATCTTTCATGGAGAATTTTAATGAAAGCCAAGCTTTCACCGATGTTAACATGGGAATGTCATTGCCCATAAGTAATACATCGTCAACATAAAGGACAATGAAAGTCAGTGCGCTCCCACTAACCTTCTTGTATACACAAGGATCATCTTCGTTTTGAACGAAATCATATTCTTTTATGATCTCATCAAAACGTTGGTTCCAAGAACGCGATGCTTGCTTTAGTCCATAAATGGACCGATTTAACTTGCAAACCTTGTTTGCATGTTTAGGCACGACAAAACCGTCAGGCTGTTGCATATAAACATCCTCCAACAGGTTTCCATTAAGGAAAGCGGTTTTGACGTCCATCTGCCATATCTCGTAATCGAAATATGTATCAATAGCAAGCATTATCCGAATGGATTTAATCATGGCAACGGGTGAGAAAGTTTCGTCGTAATCGACACCATGTCATTGACGATACCCATTTCCCTACAAGCCTAGCTTTGTACATTTGTACGTTGCCATCCATGTCGGTCTTCCTCTTGAAGATCCATTTGCAACCAATAGGCTTTACGCCTTCTGGTGCATCAACCAGTGTCCAAACTTGGTTGGTTTACATGGAATCCATTTCAGAATTCATGGCATCTTGCCATAAGCCGGAGTCGATACCTTGTATCGCTTCCTCATACGTAGCCGGCTCGTCTTCCTCAATGAGATTGATATCCACATGAGGTGAGATCAGAAACCCATACCTCTCAGGTTGTTTTCTGACTCTCTCTGACCTACGCGGTCCTTGTGTATTCGAAGATTGTGGTTCATGTTGGAATTCTCTAAGGTCCAAGGATCATTATCAAGCAAGAAACACATGTGAATACATGAAGAAATATGGCGGAAACATACTTACAACGATCAGATTGGATGCGACGAAGAACACTTCAAGCTCTCATCCATTGATGGTCTCGGCAGAGGGATGCTCAGCATGTGGACTGCACGGCAGTGAGCTTTCTGGTTGTCCTCCATTTTCGGTTTTGGCTTGATCCATGAAGCTCCAAGCTTTGTTTGGTCATTCCTTGCTCATGAAGTGAGTTCCCTATCACCTTTGTATGGCTCCTATGTGTGCTAGCACCTTGATGATTTGCCACAAATCATCCAAAGCTTCTCCTTAGCTCTCGGTTTTTCCAAAAACAAAAGGCAGAATTTTGGTCCTTGACCGTGTGAGAGAAGAAGAAGTTTTGGCTCCAAAATGAAAAAGGAGAGAGATAGATCGATTTTGGTGAGAATGGAAATTGTGTATATATCTTTTTAATTTCCAAAATTAATTAAGCTTATACCAAATTTCAATTTTCTAAAAGTCAAAGGTACAAGCCTTTTAACTTTCCAACCACCTCCATCACTATTCACATCAACTCACATCACTCAATCAAGTGACAACTTGTCACATCACTCAAAGTGATATTTGATTTGACGTTTGATGTGACTAATGATTTGACGTTTGATTTGACTTGCGTGCCGCACTCAAATTCAAAATACGAATGCTCTCGCAAACAATCCCGGGCTCGGGTTCGCTAATTCCAAATTAACAAATTTTTCGTTGCGACATAATTAAATGATTATGCATAGCGAAATCACTATTCACGTCGCTAACGAATTAATTCTAAATTAACTCGTTCGCCCGAATTAAAATCTAATTTTAATTCCGTGTCGAAATCCAATTTCTTATAATATATCAAATAAATTATTTAATTGATTAATTCCAAATTAATCGTTATCTCTCTTTAATTGATATTTTATCCTAGATAAAATATCTCCGCAATTAATCCCAGATTAATTTTCTCTCTCATCGAATTAATCCCAGATTAATTAAGTGCGAGTCATACGTCATCGGTGAATCTTCGAGAAGCGACCAATGAGATCCCCGGATATGTTGGCAGTAAATCGGGTCATCGGACTATCCGAACACGTACGTACCAAGTACCACGTTTATACCGATTTACAAGACAAGGTTGGCTTTTAGCAAAGCGCCATGCCTATCCAATTCTCCAGAAATATGCTTACAGGAATAAGCGATCTATATCAGGCGTAGTATACGTAGTATTGTGTATGTCGATCCAGTATCGGATGATCACGTGCTAGTCCTGGTGATGGAATTGTGTCTGCCCCGTACGAAGCACATGTCGGATGTCTGGTAACTAGTCTCTATAATCGGATATACATGACCTTGTCATAATATCCCGATAAATGCAGCATTTAAGAGAACCAGTCTCGTATCCTACGTGACCATCATCTCCACTATGACTGGAGTGATACTTCCATCTTGACATCACACCCAACACACTACGATTCTCGATATACCCAGAAGAGGCGTACACAGAAACCGGTTAAAGCCCTGGACGACCAAAACCAAAACATATTGATTGTCGCAAGTATTAGCGGTGCAAGTCTCAGGTTAAGACCAAATACACATACCCTGATTTCGGAGTTCCATAGACACATAGTCATACTACCAATGGAATTCCGAGGGGGTCTATCTAGAGCGAAGCTGTTTCCCGTACCATCGGTAAAACACAACCTTCTATTACACTTGCATGAGTATCCTATACCCAAATATATGAGAACTATGGCGTTGCGCCCTCACAACGCGCACAAGTGTAATACTAGTCTTTTACGTATTTATCAATGTCCAATCTCGATAATACTCTGACTGGGGATATTTAATGATTTATCCTTCGTGGATTGATACTGTCTCATATCATTCTCAATCCAGGAATAAATCATAGGGACCTCCTATCATTTATACATCTTGGTGATCTAATCACAAATGATAAGAGTGCAATCGCCTTTGTCACATAGTTAATTTGTACAACAACACCGTGATCTGTACAAATAGTGACGCTATGGGTCATAATTGTCCAACAATCTCCCACTTGGCCTATAGCCAGTCACTCGAGTGTCTGACACCTGAACTATGTACGGTTGGCTCAAACTGCTAAGAAAATGCTTTCGTCAGCGGATTTGCATGATTTTCATCTGATGCGATTTATTCGATCATCACATCGCCACGATGTATGATCCGAACGAATCAGATGAATATCGAAGTATGTATCTGGATCGTTGATGAGACCATTAATTCTTTAGCCTGTGCTGTAGCCTAGCTCAGCTGCTAACAGAACTATATCTAATCTAATTAGATTTTGCATCGACCCAGAAATGCAGCAATAACCCGCATTTGTTGTTTATTCGGTAACAGTATCTTGCTTGGAAGATTTCCAGCTCACTGTTCCGTTATTCAAACTGTATAGTACCGTTTGTGACTTTTAGTCGTCTTTATCGGTTAGGAGACTTGCTACAGTGATCCCAGTCACTTCAAGTTCTCATTCTCCATAGTTTAAGGCAACATCCTTAGATCTCTAAGATACTAACGGATGTTCTTAACTTCAATCCAGTGACTATCACTTGGATTGGCCTGATTGTGAATCCATATGCTCAAAGCGTATGAGACACCAGGTCGCATACATTTTTCAATGTACGATTTCTCGGAGAGCTTCAAAAACTTTTAGATCTATCCCAATAGATCTTTATTCCTATAATAAAAGTTGTTTCTCACAAGAATTCTATAGAGAATTTTCTCGAAAGCCAAGCTTTCACCGATAGTTATTATGGGAATATCATTTCCAAGAAATGACATATTATCATTATTTATAGGACATCCACTGTCAGTGCGCTCCCACTAACCTCCTTATATACACAAGAATCATTTTCGTTTTGAATTAAATCATACTCCATTATGATTACATCAAAACGACAATTCCAAGAACCTATGTTTGCTTCAATCCAAACATGGATCGAATAACCTGCAAACCTCGTTTGCTAGTTTTGTACGAAAAAACCGATAGGATGTTATAAACATCCTCCGAAAGGTTTCCTTTTCAGGAAAGTGATTTTCCCGTTCAGCTGACATATTTCATAAATGAAATATGCAGCATTAGCAAGAATTATCCAAATGGATTTACCGTGGCAACAGATAAAAGGTTGAATCGTAATCAACACAATGTTGATAACGATACCTTTCTGCTACAAGCCTAGCTTTATACGTTGGTATGTTGCCATCCATATATGTCTTCCTTGAAGACTTATATGTACCAATAGGCACAATGCCTTGCGGTACATCAACTAGTATCCAAACTTGTTGATATACCTGGAATCCAATTCGGATATCATGACACTTTTCCATAATAGGGAGTTGATACCTTGTATCACTTCCTCATACGTAGTCAGTTGGTATACCTCAATAAGATAGACATCTTTATAATGTGAGATCAGAAACCCATACCCCAGGTTATTTTCTGACTCTCTCCGACTTACGCGGTTATTGTGTATTCGAAGATTACTGGTATAGTTTCATCCTTGGTGAACTATTTATGTTCTTTGAATAGTATTACTCCAATTTTCATCGAGTTTTACTATCCTCCCACTTACCACTGCATATCGATATTCCTCTTAGGAAAACCGTATGGTGAGCAACAATCTAGTTGTTCTCTTGTGAGATGTATAAGTACTATACTTTGGTATCCCTATGATAACCTACAATTGGCACTTATCCAATTTGGGTTTTAGTTTGGTATCATCCAAATATATGCCTAGCATTCCCAAATTATCAGGAAAGTGAAACCCGGTTTCTTTTACTGTTCATATCTAATATGAAGTTTGTCAAACAGATTTTTATGGAACCTTATTCAAAATAAGTTCTGCACTGTTTATGCGTATCCGTTGAAGGAAATGGTAGCTCAGAGCGACTCATGATTAACCTTATCATGTCCAACAAAATTCGGTTACTCGGTTCGGACACACCGTCAAAATAACGTGTTCCGGGAGGAGTCCTTATTTGAAAGAATACTATACTCTTTCAAGTATATTAGAAACTTATTGCTTAAGTATTTCATCATGGTCTAACCGTGATGTTTTAATACTTTAGCCGATCTGTTTGTCTATTTCGTATCAAAACTCTAAAAGTTTCCGATTTGTGTTTCATAAGAAACACATAACCATAACGTGATGCCACTTCCGTAAAGGTCATGAAATATTCATATCCACCTCTAGCCTAGCTAGACATGGGCCCACTTGCTTCACTATGAACTACGGCTAACAGATCTGTGGCATTTGCACTTTTACCAAGTAAATAGTGTTTTAGGCACTTTGCCCAATAAATTAGATTCGTAGACTTTATTTGATTAGGATCAAATCAGTCCTAGTACCCACTCTTCAAAAGTGTGGATATACGAGTCTTGTTTAATTGTGTCACTGACAACAATGCCACAATTAAGTTTCATCTGATCAAATCATTTGAGCTATTTGTTTGTCATGTTTGAGATTCATTTATATCCAAAATATAAATTCTATTATTCACATCTAATGTGTTTATCTCAATATCATATTTATATAATGAAACACTTTAGTGTTCTAGAATATAAAGGTTCACCCGCAACGGGTTAAACACTGATATAGAGATAATATTTCTAGTCAAATTAGTTACATTGTAACAGTTTCATAATTTAAGTACACACCCGAAGGTAGTTCCTAAATTAGGTATCTACGGTTGAAACAACGACTTTCGTCCCGTTTCCAATTCGTAGATAAATCTCATCTGAAGTCAGTATCCTGCTCATAGCAGCTTCTGAACATCAGTACATATATTTTATGTACCACACTAAGTATTTAAAATCTAATTTCAATACTAGTAATGAACATAATTATGACAAACATATTTGAAGTCAGAGCCTTGCTCGTTTTCATTTCCTTCATGTCTGCTTTGTCCAAACGGAAGTCACGCTTCCGCGATCCCGTTTGCTACAATTTAGGCAGACATTTTGGGATATGTCCTTTATCTTCCCAGAAGATTATAATGATTTTGCCTTTGCCATTTTCAACACTCCAGAAGCTTTTGGCCAAGCCTTGGCCTTCAAGAATATCGAAGTAAGGTGCGCCTTGCGCTACTTGCCTTATTGCAAAGTTTTGACTTTGTCTTATTGAGAATAGTCATTAAATCTCCAAGAGTTATTATTGCAATTTTAGTACTTCTAAAATCTTATCATAGATTTATGAAGATCCTTCAATTTCAATATCATACTTTAAGGATCTAACCCTTAGTTCTGACAAAGAAATTAAGGATCTACTGCGACAAGCTAAATGGATTAAGCACTAAAGTTATCATCACATTAATCTTCCAAAGATTATGCTCTACTATTTGCTTAACTCCGGGCTTAGGCCTAATATGTTATTTTATCAAATAAAGTAACTTATTATTTTTCCAGGACCATCCTTAAACTTTATTACCAATTTGAAAATTAAGCCATTTAAATACATTTTCCCTAGGATTATGTTTTAAATGTCAATCTTTCAATTTTATCTTGATTTTAATAGTCCAACTATTTAATCAAAGATTTAGGTACTATTTAATATAATGATTACTATAGTCCAACTATACAATCAACTATACTTTTAATTGGTTAAATTCAATTATATTGATTACTATAATCCAATTATAAAATCAACTATAAATGAATAGTTTGAATACAGTCCAACTGTTTATTAAAATAATAATTTTAAATATTAGTCCAACTAACATTTAATTATTTGACGAATAATATTTGTTCGAGCGCGTATGGCAAGTAATTAAACGAATATTGCAAATTCAATTCTTGCCTCCCACTATTTTTCGGCGAGCCTCTAACCATTTGTCGAGTACTCGGGAAACCGTGTTTCCTAGCGGGCTAGGATCCCGTTAAATATCACACAATCTTGACTTTGGCCAACAAATTGTATGATAATTAACTAGGTAGATCTCTAAGATCAATTGGATCCAATCCAATTCCTAGATCCAGTAGGGGACATCCAAGTCCGAAACATATATCTTATATATGCCAATATATCCAATATATTACATAACCTTTTTCCTCTGAATCAACTAAGCCTTGGCTTTGGCACAACAAACTTAGTGATCCCAGTTAAGCGCGACCCATTGACCATGGAAAGCTTCGTAATCAATGTCGATGGACAAGAAGTGGTATTGACTTTGGCCAACAAACCACACTTGGACAAGACACCAATATGGAACAAAGCCTTCGTGATTCAAACACATCCTCGATGGACAAAGGCATTGACTTTGGCCAACAAGCCAATGCCAGTCTCGGATCTTGAGTGAGAATCACTCAATGGAAGGAAAAACGCTTAATATTTTGTGAGGGTTTTTCGAGTGCAAATTGGCAACCAATTTATTATCTTTGTTAAGGTCTCATCATCATACACCCTTAAACATGCATTCTAAATACATAATAAAGCGCGTATAAATAAATAATAATGATATGCGGATGGATACTTTACACATTGATCCTAGATCAAATCTCTCCCTTTCCCTCTCCCGCTAGCACATGTATCACTTCTATCCGTTACACTACACTTCTAAAGAAACCTCATTTACATTGAGGGGAATAGGTGATAAGAGAATACAAAGAGTATAGAGGTGATAAGGCTGGACACGCAGGTCCAATTAATAAATCAAATTTATTACAACAATTTCTAAAATTGCCCCACCCATCTAATATCCATCCGATATAAATTATTCATGCATCGCAACCATGTATTCACACAAGCATGTTATAAATCAATCTAATCAAATTAATTAATCTGATAATTAGTGACCATCCAATGTTCAAACAACGATTTGATTTTGCGCGAGTCAAACTCGTTCTGCGAATAAGTACTCAAAGTACGAATTCTCGAATTAAATTAAACTACATAATTAAATCCAATTCAATTTGTATTTAATTCTAATTTGCTATTTAATTCCAAATTAAATACTACACTTTATTTGACGAACCTTTACGACTTACATTCCAAATTTAATCGTTACGGGTCTTAAAGCCCGATTAACGTCCAACGTCAATTTAATTAAAGTCCAATGGGCTTTTAATTAATTTCTTTAAGGCGTGGACTTTTGGTCAACTCGGGTCAAACCGATAACCAAAGTCCAATCCGGGAGTTACCTCATAAGCCCAGAAATCAATTTAGGCCCATTAGGCCCAATTAAATTTTAAAGGTCCATTAGTCGCATTTGGGCTTTATGGATGCGGTTTTGGGCCCAATTGGATCCAATCCATTTGGCCTAAACCTAACTTGGTACAACCAAGCCCAATAAGCCCAATAACAACTTTAAAAGCCCAAATACAATTTTAAGGCCCAATATAATTAAATTACAAAATCCAATTTTACAATTTAATTACCTAAAATGTATAACACAATTAATCACCCAAATCAATATTTCCAAAACATCAAATTAGCCTAATTAATCATGCTTATCATTATTAAATTATGTCCAACACAATTTAACAAAAATCAAACCCATAAACCATGCTTTAATTCTCGGCCAAAGGGGGATTTTGTGTTCAAATTTAAATCCAATCCAATTGAATCCAATTCAAACATTAAATCAACATTCCAAATTAATTTCAAGTCATCCAATGAATCAAAAAACAAAAATCCAAGACATTTAGGGCTTCTCTATTTTCGGCCAAGCCTCAAGAATTGGGGAAATTTGTTCCAAAGATAATTTCTTCAAATTGATCTAATCAATCCTCAATTAAACATCAATTAAGCATATTAAATCATCTAATTTCATTATTCATGCTCAAAATCAATTTTACCCAATTTTAACCCTAAATCAATTTCAAGCTCAATATTGGCTCAAGATACCATTGTTGGAATTCTCTAAGGTCCAAGGATCATTATCAAGCAAGAAACACATGTGAATACACGAAGAAATATGGCGAAAACATACTTACAACGATCAGATTGGATGCGACGAAGAACACTTCAAGCCCTCCTCCATTGATGGTCTCGGCAGAGGGCTGCTCAGCATGTGGACTGAACGGCAGTGAGTTTTCTGGCTGTCCTCCATTTTCGGTTTTGGCTTAATCCATAAAATCCAAGCTTGGTTTGGTCATTCCTTGCTTATGAAGTGAGTTCCCTAACACCTTTGTATGGCTCCTATGTGTGCTAGCACCTTGATGATTTGCCACAAATCATCCAAATCTTCTCCTTAGCTCTCGGTTTTTCCAAAAATATAAGGCATAATTTTGGTCCTTGACCGTGTGAGAGAAGAAGGAGTTTTTGCTCCAAAATGAAAAAGGAGAGAGAGAGATTGATTTTGGTGAGAAGGGAAATTGTGTATATATCTTTTTAATTTCCAAAATTAATTAAGCATATACCAAATTTCAATTTTCTAAAAGTCAAAGGTATAAGCCTTTTAACTTTCCAACCACCTCCATCACTATTCACATCAACTCACATCACTCAATCAAGTGACAACTTGTCACATCACTCAAAGTGACATTTGATTTGACGTTTGATGTGACTAATGATTTGACGTTTGATTTGACTTACGTGCCGCACTCGAATTCGAAATGCGAATGTGCTCGTAAATAATTCCGGGCTCGGGTTTGCTAATTTCAAATTAACGAATTTTCCGTTGTGACGTAATTAAATGATTATGCCTAGCGAAATCACTATTCACGTCACTAACGAATTAATTCTAAATTAACTCGTTTGCGCGAATTAAAATCTAATTTTAATTCCGCGTCGAAATCCAATTTCTTATAATATATCAAATATATTATTTAATTGATTAATTCCAAACTAATTGTTATCTCTCTTTAATTGATATTTTATCCTAGATAAAATATCTCCGCAATTAATCCCAGATTAATTTTCTCTCTCATCGAATTAATCCCAGATTAATTAAGTGCGAGTCATACGTCATCGATGAATCTTCGAGAAGCGACCCATGAGATCCCCGGATATGTTGGCAGTAAATCGGGTCGTCGGACTATCCGAACACGTACGTACGAAGTACGATGTTTATACCGATTTAAAAGACAATGCTGGCTTCTAGCAAAGCGCCATGCCTACCCAATTCTCCAAAAATATGCTTACAAGAATACGCGATCTATATCAGGCGTAGTATACGTAGTATTGTGTATGTCGATCCAGTATCGGATGATCACGTGCTAGGCCTGGGGCTGGAAATGTGTCTGCCCCGTACGAAGCATATGTCGGATGTCTAGTAACTAGTCTCTATAATCAGATATACATGACCTTGTCATAATATCCCGATAGCTGTAGCATTTAAGAGAACCAGTCCCGTATCCTACTTGAACATCATCTCAACTATGACTGGAGTGATATTTCCGTCTTGACATCACACCCAACACACTACGATTCTCGATATACTCAGAAGAGGCATACACAGAAACCAGTTAAATCCATGGACGACCAAAACCAAAGCATATTGATTGTCGCAAGTATTAACGGTGAAAGTCTCAGGTTAAGACCAAATACACCTACCCTAATTTCGGAGTTCCATAGACACATAGTCATACTACCAATGGAATTCCGAGGGGGTCTATCCAGAGCGAAGCTGTTTCCCGTACCATCGGTAAAACACAACCTCCTATTACACTTGCATGAGTATCCTATACCCAAATATATGAGAACTATGTCGTTGTGCCCTCACAACGGGCACAAGTGTAATAATAGTCTTTTACGTATTTATCGATGTCCAATCTCGATAATACTATGACTAGGGATATTTAATGATTTATCCTTCGTGGACTGATACTGTCTCATATCATTCTCAATCCAGGAACAAATCATAGGGACCTCCTATCATTTATACATCTTGGTGATCTAATCACAAATGATAAGAGTGCAATCTCCTTTGTCACATAGTTAATTTGTACAACAACATCGTGATCTGTACAAATAGTGACGCTATGGGTCATAATTATCCAACAGTTCAGTCACATCCCTGATGGACTTTTCATGTTCCGTTGATGATTCTATGCCAGAAACAGTATCACTCCGATTTTCATCGAGTTCTATTTTCCTCCCACTTATCACTGCATTTAGGAATTCATTCTCAAGGAAAACCGCATGTAGAGCAACAAATACTTTGTACTCTTGTGGGTGATAGAAGTAATATCCTTTAATTTCCCTAGGATATCCTACAAAAAGGCATTTATCCGATTTGGGTTCAAGTTTGGTACCTTCCAAACGTTTGACGTATGCCCAGCAACCCCAAATCTTCAGGAATGAGAAACCCGGTTTCTTTCCTGTCCATATTTCATACGGAGTCTGTTGAACAGACTTTGACGGAACCTTATTCAAAATAAGTATTGCACTGTTCAATGCATATCCCCAGAAGGAAATAGGTAGCTCAGTGCGACTCATCATAGACCTTACCATGTCTAACAAGGTTCGGTTTCTCCGTTCGGACACACCATTTAATTGCGGTGTTCCGGGAGGAGTCCACTATGAAAGAATACCATATTCTTTCAAGTAGTCAAGAAACTCATTGCTCAAGTATTCGCCACCACGGTCCGACCATAATGTCTTAATAATTTTACCGGTCTATTTTTCAACTTCGTCTCGAAACTCTTTGAATTTCTCAAAAGTTTCCGACTTGTGTCTCATAAGATACACAAAACCATAACGCGATGCATCATCCGTAAAGGTTACGAAGTATTCGTATCCACCTCTAGCCTGGCTAGATATGGGCCCACAAACGTCACTATGAACAAGGGCTAACAGTTCGGTGGCACGTACACCTTTACCACTAAAAGGTGATTTAGGCATTTTGCCTAATAAGCAAGATTCGTAGACGTCATATGAATTTGGATCAAATCCGTCCAAGTACCCACTCGTCGAAAGTATGGATATGCGAGTCTTGTTTATGTGTCCTAGACGATAATGCCACATATAAGTTTCATCTTTATGACTTACTTTAAGTCTTTTGTTTATTACATTTTGAGATTGGTTTATATTCAAAATATAAAGACCATTATTTACAACAGCAGTGCAAATTTCTATATCATTTTTATACATAAAACACCCAGTGTTTCTAAATAAAAAAGTGTACCCATATTGGGCTAACATAGATACAGAAATAATATTCCTAGTCAAACTAGGTACATAATAACAGTCTGTAAGTTCAAGTACATGCCCCGAGGGCAGTTCTAAAACAAAAGTGCCAACGGCCAAAACGACGACTGGTGTCTCATTTCCAACACGGAGGTCAATCTCTCCTGAAGCCAGTCTCCTGCTAATCCGCAGATCCTGCACATCAATACAAATGTGAGTACCACAACCAGAATCAAAAATCCAATTTTTAAAACTAAAAGTAGTTATGTTAATTTCTATAACAAACATACCTGAGGCCGGTGCCTTGCCCGCCTTGATTTCCTTCCTGAGTGCCTTGTACTCGCGGCAGTCACGCTTCCAGTGACCCCGTTGTCCACACTGAAGACAAACATCTTGGGATTTGTCCTTGGGTTTCCCAGAACCCTTTGACGATTTGGCCTTGCCCTTCTTCTTTTTAACACCTCAAGTCACATTGGGCCAAGCCCTCGGAGTCTGAGATGTTGAAGCATAATGTGCCTCATGCTTCTTGCCCTTAAGGAGTTCATTTTCTACCTCACGCATAGTGGACATCAACTCTCCAAGAGTTTGGTCTTGGTTCAACATGAACCCACTCCAAGTGTCGGGGAGAGATTGTAGGATCAAATCTACTGAAGTCTCAGCCTCGAAGACTATGCCCATCTGTCTGAGCTACTCAATATCGGCAATCATCTTTGAGACATGATGCTTAACAGACGTACCCTCTGAAATTCGAGCCCGGAAGAGCTTCTTCTGTAACTCATATCTTTGCGATCTAAGGTTATATCGGTGGAGATCGTGCAACTTCGCCATCATCTCATAGGGATCCAACCCCTTGTTTTGACGACAGAATTACGGAGTCATAGCGGCAAGCATTACCGATCGAGCAGTCGTATTATCATCACTATGAGTCTTCCAAAGCTCTAGCTCAAGCAACTGATCAGGTTGGGGCTTAGGCCCAAGAGGTCGCTCTATAATATAAAGTAACTTCTCGGATCCTAGAACAATTCTGAGATTCATATCCCAGTCTTGAAAGTTTCTCCTGCCATTAAAGACGTTGTCGCCCATGACAATATCCCTAATGCTTAACTTTCCAGTCATCTTAACCGTAATAGTCCAACTATTCGATTAATGATGTTTGGGTACAGTCTAATTGTTACAGAAAAAAATACCAATATTAGTCCAACTAATAAAATAATTTTGACAAAATAATTTGAAAGCACGTAAAGCTAAGTATTTGAACGAAATTGCAAATTCAATACTAGCCTCCCACTATTTTTCGGCGAGCCTCTAATCCTCTATGGAGTATACTCGGGAAACCTAGTTTCCTAGTGGGCTAGGATCCCGTTAAATAACACACAACCTTGACTTTGGCCAACAAGCTGTATGATATTTAACTAGGTAGATCTCTAAGATCAATTGGATCTCATCCAATTCCTAGATCCGGTAGGTGGACCTCCAAGTCCGAAACATATATACAATATATATGCCAATATATCCAATATATTTTCCTAACCTTTTCCTCTGAATCAACTAAGCCTTGGCTTTGGCAAAACAAGCTTAATGATTCCAGTTAAGCGGGACCCATTGACCTTGGAAAGCTTCGTAATCAATGTCGATGGACAAGTAGTGATCTTGACTTTGGCCAACAAAGCCAACTGATTTGGGAGCCACCGACCCAACACTCGCTACATAGATGGAAGATATTGTATATAAATAAAAAAAAATCAAAAATCAAGAAAAAAATCAGAAAAATTATTCCATTGCTGCAAAAAGGTGTGAATTCTGATAAAACTTTAGGACAAAAATATTACTCCTTATCAACTCACTGCACTTGTGACTGTTGTGGGCAAAAATGAGTTGATTAATATTTTGTCGACTGTGTATATGGAGAATGGTAAAAATAATCGGAGAATTTACTTATTCGGTATTTAGAATGATACAAAACAACTATTGGCTTGGATTAGATGTTTCGTCTGTTTAGAGTCACTAACATCTTTATTCTCATTTTTCTTGTCTTTTTGCTTTTTGTGCATTAGTTTTATTATCTTTTTACTTTTGTAAAACGTTTGTGGGTATCGTTGCTGTAAGCCCTCACGAGACTGTAACTTGTCCACTAGGGACACATAGGGGTTTAAAGGCTTGTTGCATATGCTAAATGCAACTGTGATCCCTACAAAAGTGGCTTAGTTTAATTTTAATTGTTTCTTCTTGTATTTTATTTTGTTTTTTTGCTCGAGGACTAGCAAAAGTGTAGGTTGGGGATGTGATGAGCGGAAAATATATCAATATTTACCGCCCATTTTACTTAATGGGCGAAGAAGAAGAATAGAAGAAGAACAAGGAGGAAGAGAAGAAGTAGAAGGAGGAGGAGGAGGAGAAGAATAAGAAGAAGAAGAAGAAGAAGACGAAGAATCCGAAGAAGAAGCCGTGGGAGCCTGCGGCTCCGCCTCAGGATCGCAGACCCATCTTCTCCCCGGAGAGACTCCTCCGAAGTCGCCGCTTCGAAGCTCCGCCTGAGAACGACCTGAGCCTCCGTCCTCCTTCGCCTGTCTACTCCTTCTCCTCCTCCGCCGAAGAAGCCTCCGCCTCCTCCTCCGAAGGAGAAGAATCTCCTCAGAAGAAGCGCCTCCTCCGCCTCCGAAGATCCGAAGAAGAAGAAGAAGAAGAGAGAGAGAGGAGAATTTGGCTCCAAATTCGTGAACCAAGAGAGATAGAATGGAATGGTGTTGGTTTTGTGAATTTGTGTATCTAATACACATAATTCTTATTCAAAAAATCAATAAATGATTTACAAAAAAATTTGGCTTTTTAAATGCGACACCAACCTCCATCAACTCACATCACTCATGAATAGTGACTTATGTCAATCACTCAAAGTGAAAGACATATATCACTTGATTGAAGAATGATGTGATGCTAGATGCGACTAGTGATTTGACGCTTGATTTGACTTGCGTGCCGCACTCGAATTCAAAATGCGAATGCGCTCGTAAATAATCTCGGGCTTGGGTTCGGTAATTCCAAATTAACGAATTTTTCGTTGCGACGTAATTAAATGATTATGCCTAGCAAAATCACTATTCACGTCGCTAACGAATTAATTCTAAATTAACTCGTTCGCCCGAATTAAAATCTAATTTTAATTCCGCGTCGAAATCCAATTTCGTTTAATATATCGAATATATTAATTTATCGATTAATTCCAAATTAATCGTTATCTCTCTTTTATTGATATTTTATCCCAGATAAAATATCTTCGTAATTAATCCCAGATTAATTTTCTCCCTCATCTAATTAATCCCAGATTAATAAAAGTGCGAGTCATACGTTATCGGTGAATCTTCGGGAAGTGACCCATGAGATTCTCGGATATGTTGGCAGTAAATTCGGTCGTCGAACTATCCGAACAAATAAGTACCTAGTACTACATTTATACTGATTTACAAGACAAGGTTGGCTTCTAGCAAAGCGCCATGCCTACCCAATTCTCCAGAATTATCCTTATAGGAATAAGGATCTATATCAGGCGTAGTAT
The DNA here is from genome assembly GCA_019454045.1 of Zanthoxylum bungeanum. Taxonomy (NCBI): domain Eukaryota; kingdom Viridiplantae; phylum Streptophyta; class Magnoliopsida; order Sapindales; family Rutaceae; genus Zanthoxylum; species Zanthoxylum bungeanum. Next base: position 41,401 of record SKCR01026575.1, read on the forward strand.
ACATAGTATTGTGTATCTCGATCCAGTATCGGATGATCACGTGCTAGGCTTGGGGCTGGAATTGTGTCTGCCCCGTACGAAGCACATGTCGGATGTCTGGTAACTAGTCTCTATAATCGGATATACATGACCCTGTCATAATATCCCGATAGCTGCAGCATTTAAGAGAACCAGTCTCGTATCCTACGTGACCATCATCTCCACTATGACTGGAGTGATACTTCTGTCTTGACATAACACCCAACACACTACGATTCTCGATATACCCAGAAGAGGCGTACACAGAAACCGGTTAAAGCCCTGGACGACCAAAACCAAAGTATATTGATTATCGCAAGTATTAGCGGTGCAAGTCTCAGATTAAGACCAAATATACCTACCCTGATTTCGGACTTCCATAGACACATAGTCATACTACCAATGGAATTCTGAGGGGGTCTATCCAGAGCGAAGCTGTTTCCCGTACCATCGGTAAAACACAACCTCATATTACACTTGCTTAAGCATCCTATACCCAAATATATGAGAATTATGCCATTGTGCCCTCACAACGTGCACAAGTGTAATACTAGTCTTTTACGCATTTGTCGATGTCCAATCTCGATAATACTCTGACTAGGGATATTTAATGATTTATCCTTCGTGGACTGATACTGTCTCATATCATTCTCAATCCAGGAATAAATCATAGGGACCTCCTATCATTTATACATCTTGGTGATCTAATCACAAATGATAAGAGTGCAATCTCTTTTGTCACATAGTTAATTTGTACAACAACATCATGATCTGTACAAATATTGACGATATCGGTCATAATTGTCCAACAGAAACTATACCAGTAATCTTCGAATACACCAGAACTGCGTAAGTCGGAGAGAGTCAGAAAAACAACCTGGGGTATGGGTTTATGATCTCACCTCATAAAGATGTCAATCTTATTGAGTAATACGAACTGACTACGTATGAGGAAGTGATACAAGGTATCAACTCCCTATTATGGAAATGTGCCATGAAGTCCGAAATGGATTCCATGTATAAATAACTATGTTTGGACACTAGTTGATGTACCGCAAGGCATTGTGCCTATTGGTACAATATAAGTCTTCAAGGAAGACATACATGGAAGGCAACATACCAACGTATAAAGCTAGGCTTTTAGGGGAAAGATATCGTTATCAACATTGTGTCGATTACGATGAAACCTTTTACCTGTTGCCACTGTAAATCCATTTGGATAATGCTTGCAAATGCTGCATGTTTCATTTATGAAATATGTCAGCCGAACGAGAAAATCGTTTTCCTGAAAAGGAAACCTTTTGGAGGATGTTTACAACATCATGTCGGTTTTATCGTACCAAAACTAGCAAACAAGGTTTGCAGGTTATTCGATCAATGTTTGGATTGAAGCAAACATTAGGTTCTTGGAATTATCATTTTGATATAATCATAATGGTTTATGATTTAATTCAAAACGAAATGATTTTTGTGTATATAAGAGGGTTAGTGGGAGCGCACTGACAATAAATGTCCTATAAAATAATGATAATATAAATCATTTCTTGGAAATGATATTCCCATAATACATTCGGTGAAATCTTGGCTTTCATGAAAACTCTCCGAGAAATCGTACATTGAAAAATATACGCTACCTGGTGTCTCATACGCTTTGAGCATATGGATTCACAATCAGGCCAATCCTAGTGATGGTCACTGGATTGATATTAAGAACATTCATTAGTATCTTAGAGAACTAAGGATGCTATCTTAAACTTTGGAGATGGAGAACTAGAAGTGACTAGGATCACTACTGTAAGTTTTTTAACCGATTAAGACGACTATAAGTCACAACAACGGTACTATATAGTTTGAATAACGGAACAGTGAGCTGGAAATCTTCCAAGCAAGATATTGTTACCGAATAAACAACAAATGCAGATTATTGTTGCAGCTAAGGCAACAATAGAAGCCATTTGGGTCGATAACGAATCTAATTAGATTAGATATAGTTCTATTAGCAGCTGGGCTAGGCTACAGCGCGGGCTAAAGAATTAATGGTCTCATCAACGATCCAGATACATACTTCGATATTCATATTATAAGTTCGGATCATACATCGTGGCAATGTGATGATCGTATAAATCGCATCAGACGATAATCATGCAAATTCGCGGACGAAAGCCTTTCCTCAGCAGTTTGAGCCAACCATACATAGTTCGGGTGTCAGACACTCGAGTGACTGGCTAGAGGCCAAGTGGGAGATTGTTGGACAATTATGACCCATAGCGTCACTATTTGTACAGATCATGGTGTTGTTGTACAAATTAACTATGTGCCAAAGGAGATTGCTCTATTATCATTTGTGATTAGATCACCAAGATATATAAGTGTAATAGGAGGTCCCTATGATTTGTTCCTGGATTGAGATGATATGAGACAGTATCAATCCACGAAGGATAAATCATTAAATATCCCTAGTCAGAGTATTATTGAGATTGGACATCGATAATGCGTAAAAGACTAGTATTACACTTGTGCGCGTTGTGAGGGCATAACGACATAGTTCTCATCTATTTTGGTATAGGATACTCATGCAAGTGTAATAGGAGGTTGTGTTTTACCAATGGTACGGGAAACAGCTTCGCTCTGGATAGACCCCTTCGGAATTCCATTGGTAGTATGACTATGTGTCTATGGAAGTTCGAAATCAGGGTATGTGTATTTGGTCTTAACCTGAGACTTGCACCGCTAATACTTGCGACAATCAATATACTTTGGTTTTGGTCGTCCAGGGCTTTAACAGGTTCTGTGTACGCCTCTGCTGGGTATATTGAGAATCGTAGTGTGTTGGGTGTGATGTCAAGACGGAAGTATCACTCCAGTCATATGGAGATGATGGTCACGTAGGATACGGGACTGGTTCTCTTAAATGCTGCAGCTATCGGGATATTATGACTAGGTCATGTATATCCGATTATAGAGACTAGTTACCAGAGATCCGACATGTGTTTCGTACGGGGCAGACACAATTCTAGCCCCAGACCTAGCACGTGACATCCGATACTGGATCGACATACACAATACTATGTATACTACGCCTGATATGTATCGCTTATTCCTGTAAGCATGTTTCTGGAGAATTGGGTAGGCATGGCGCTTTTCTAGAAGCCAACCTTGTCTTGTAAATCGGTATAAACGTAGTACTAGGTACTTACGTGTTCGGATAGTCCGACGACCAAATTTACTGCCAACATATCCGGGGATCTCATGGGTCGCTTCCCGAAGATTCACCGATGACGTATGACTCGCACTTTAATTAATCCGGGATTAATTAGATGAGAGAGAAAATTAACCTGGGATTAATTGCAGAGATATTTTATCTGGGATAAAATATCATTTAAAAGAGAGATAACGATTAATTTGGAATTAATCGATAAAATAATATATTTGATATATTATACGAAATTGGATTTTGACGCGGAATTAAAATTAGATTTTAATTCGGGCGAACGAGTTAATTTAGAATTAATTCGTTTGCGACGTGAATAGTGATTTCGCTAGGCATAATCATTTAATTGTGTCGCAAGGGAAAATTCATTAATTTGGAATTAGCGAACCCGATCCCGGGATTGTTTGCGAGCGCATTCACATTTCAAATTCGAGTGCGGAACGCAAGTCAAATCTACGGTCAAATCATTAGTCACATCAAGCGTCAACATCACTTGTCACTTTTAGTGATGTGATGTTTAGTCATTTTTATGTGAATAGTGATAGATGTTGATGGAGGTGGTTGTGTGGATTAATTCCCAAATTTTGGCTCCAAATCTTGTTGACTTTTGGAAAGGCATATACAAATTTTGGTATTAACTTTTGGTATAAGGTTTTTGAAACCAATAACACACACAACTCTCTCTTCCTTCTCTCTGTTGGGGTTGGTGCTCAGAGCGTCAATTCGGACCGTATTTATGTCTGATTCATGAATATGAACATCCTCTTATTCCATAATATTACTTATTTATGGTTGCACCTCTTGTTTTTATATATGTATTCAATCTGATTACGATTAGATCAAAACTAAATGTGGTTTAGTGATATGTATATATTAGACAAAGGCCCGATAATATATAATGCAGTACACAGTTACAAAAGGGAGTTTGTCATTGACATTGGGAAGTGTCACTGCTAAATGTATATTATCAAATATTGTTCCTGGTCAAGATTTACTAACACGGGACGGTTAGTTAAATCCGTTGAGACCAGTACATGTCGTATATCGTGACTTGGTCCGATGGTTTATCCCAATGAACCATGAGTCTAGGGAGACTCGTATAAACGTATAGGTGTTTATAGTGGATAAACACTGAATGACTCACCGAAGATTCTTAATGGATGGTACACCAACGTCAATAAGAATCTTCACGGGTTGAGTAGCATAGTGGTCCTTCGACTTGAGATACCACTGTGGATGTATGAGACATCCTCCACACTTAGATGGCAGTCACGTCACCGATCTATTTAGATCAGACCTTCGCCAGTTCGTTGGGTGTGGACCGATCCTCAGGATATCCTGTGTGTATCAAGATAGAATCCGTCAGTTCTGTGTACAGAGCATAGGTAGTACATATATAATTAGCAGTCTGTTAAATATGTGGCCACAGTATACTTCGGAAGTAAGTTCCGATTGTTATTTAGAGATTGCTAATAGATACGTCGACGAGATAATACCTATAGAGATTTGACGTTTACATCTATATCTCTGGGATTATCTGGATACCTATGACGGAGGGATTATACGTATGCAATGACCTTGACCTGTATGATTCAGCTAGTTTATCTGTGGTCGTCATAATTTACGGGTGGGTAAATTATGGACACGAAATTGGATTTTGTGACGGATATACCTGAATCTAGAGAGTCTCACTAATGAAATATACTCGTAGAGCACTAGGGCAACTTTTATGAATAATGATGATTATTTATAAATCGTTTAACCATTAAACGAAAAATACATGCGAACGGGCCAAACCGTCATTTCCTAATTAATGTGTATTTGTATTTAATATATGATATTATTAAATACACATTAATAAATTGTCAAATAAAGGTATTTGACATATATCATTAATATATGTATTTGAGATATTTAAAGTAAATATAATACATATATTTGAGGTATTTATATTTAATTAATTATTTAATTATTTAATTGTTAAATGATTAATATAATTAAAATATAAATATCTTACCAAATGATAAAGTTAGGAAATGATTATAAGTGTTTATTGTTGACTTTAAAGTAAAGGAAATGGTAGTCAAATTGGATTTGACTTCTTTGATATTTGTTTAAAGTGTTTAAAATTGAAATATCATTTTTCTTTATTTTTTGTCAAATTTTCGGCCATGACCCTAATTGAATATAATGGTTATATTTTTCATGTTGCCATTGTTGACTAAGTTGAAATTGTCATTAAAATATAATGATCATTTTATCAACTTGGCAAATGAAATTCAAATGAAATGAAACTAATGTAACTTGTATTTGCTTTAGGTAAAATTCGGCCAAGGCTTACATTTGGGCAAGTATATATTGTTTCATTTAATTTTAGGGTTTAAGGAACCTTTTCACTTTATCAAAACTCCATTAAAAACAAGGCAAAGAAGGTAGAGAGAAAAGAAAAGAAAAACAAGGAAAATGTTGGAATTTAGTAAGTATTTCCAACCTTCCATTAGAGAGTAATTTGTTCCTCTTGTTGTGGGCAACATCTTGTGATGTTCTTGAGTTTTTCTATTCTTTATTCTTTGTACTTTTTATGGATAAAAGTTTGATGAAGGTGATTTGCATGTATGATGTTGGAAGTTTATTACTAGTGTAGTAATAAGCATTCTTTTAAGGTTTTAGAACCTTGTTGCCATTCTAGAGTTATTGACCCACTCTTAAATGACCTAGAATTTTTCTATAGTTGTTTCATTGTGTTGAGACTTGATTTGGATGGAAGAAACATGATTGAAGTATTGGATTTAACTAATTTAGTCTAATTTGTCCAATTTGAAGAAATTGAAAAATTAGGGTTTAAGACCACTTCCAAATTTGAGGTTTTTCATTTATATTGTGTATTAGGATGTTTATATGATGCATATAAAGTTTCATTTTGATTGGATTTCATTTGGATGTGTCTTGAAGCATGGAAGTGCAAAATGCACACTTTGGCCACCTAGTGAAGCTCTCGGCCAAGTGAAGCATTTTTGGGATTTTTGTTGCTCTTGGTGTTTTGACATTTGGGACATGTTAATTTCATCTTAGAAATGATTTAGAATCATCCAAAATTGATTTGAACAATTTCGGACTAAAATGAACAAAATGCCAAGTGTGAGGGCAATTCGGTAAATTCACTTAAATATGATTTATTGAATTTTATTTCATAATTTGATTATTGGATAATTAAATAAATATGTTTATTTAATTAATCCGAGAAAAATTTTTGAAATCGGAAAATTTGATTTTCCGGTGTTTCCGCTGCGTTACCGAGATTTCCCCTTAAAACCCCAACAAAATGGTATCATAGCGAGTCTGATTCTAGGCCTCCATATAATGATTAGCTTGTTTTATTCAATGTTTAATCATGTTTTCTTGACTTTATACATGCATGTTATAATCTAATTTGATTAGATTTGGGGTGTATGACACTTAATGGAATATCCCCGCTTAATAAGGTTTTAAAGTAACTAGTTTTTGGAATACTTGTTTCTTGGTCCGTCTTGTCAATACGGTTTATAAACATTTTTCCGTGACTACATTCGAGACAGTGCCTCTGCTGTGAGGATGTAGCCGATAGAGATTTATTTATGCCGGATGTATATTAGATACTAGATAAATTCAAGCGAAAGCGGAATCCTGAACGTGCCCTAAGTGTCAGGGTTACGCAAGTAACTTGAGTTTATCATTGACGAGTTTAACCTTGGTACGTCTCCTTGTGGGCCTGCCTTAGCAGCGACAACGAGAAACGACCAGGACCGGAACCTTGGAGTCATTAGTGAGTGATTGACAATGAGTTGTCTACCTGTGAATATACGTAGGCGAGACCGTGCCTCTGCTGTGAGTCGAAATATATTCATGGGGTCCACTTCCCATTATGGAATTCGATTTAATTATTGAATTCTCATTTTTCCGTTGGGGATTACGGTATTACGTAAAATAGTGGGAGGCACTGCTAAGTTTAAAATATTCCATAACTTAGGCAGTGTGTATTATTATGGAAATTGCCGCTTGTTTGTTTTCCTTAATCTATATTAGATAGAATTAAACTTTTAATTCACTGCACACATATATTGATATGTTATCTGACTTGACTTTTGGTTGCAATTATTCTAGAATAGGTTCTAGATACTACTAGACTAAGATATTATTAGATTGGTCTAAACCATCGGTAACTATTGTTTCGATTTTCTTCAAAATCAAGATGGTTAATGACTTAGTTTCTAAGTCATGATAGATAATCTAGATAGATATCCCTTTTAGGATACAATACTTTAGAGAGAATAGTTTCTTATGCAGTAAGAATTGACTTGAATTAGTTCATGTCTCGAGATTCTTGACTGGTATTAAGAAAGCCCCATTAGGTATTTGTTTATCTTGTAATGACGTTTCTTAGCTTTAATGACCTTTAGAGGCAATGTGTCTGACATAATTTGCTAATCAATTATTTGCAATTATTGTGAATAGTTGAATGCAAATAGTAAAGCTAAAGAAATGAGATGTGTATAGTTGTGCATAGAAAATATCGATTTTCACAAATACAACAACTATAGGTATTGGATATCAGATCTCCCGTCTAGTTATTTAAAATATTAGTTAACGATTGTTTTGATATTTGATATCGAAACTTGCGACTATTGGATAGTTACTTGTTCTTTATAAACAATTGTTATATATTTTAAATATAACTAGTAGTGTCATTGACGTAAAGATAAACATTAAGAAAAATTATTCGGTAAAATAAATAATTTAGAACGGTGCTTTATGAGTTTAATCACTTAAGCATTAGATGCTTATTCCGTATGGTAAAGGATGGTTTGATATGAGATCACACCACACATCCTTATCCATTTAATGAATATTGTATTCAGGAAAGTGATTAAGATCTCGTTTAACCAATGATTGTCATTGGACCACCAAATTTATTTAACTGATACATTGGATGTATGTAGTTTTATAAATAATAATTGCTTAAGGTAGTTTTCTTTATTTCGTAACTTAGTTGATGAATTGTCATAACTTAGTTACGTGTTTCTGAAGGAACACATATTGAAAGTCTTGAAAGTATCAAGAACTTTCAACCTGTTCTGATGAAACGTAGATTGAACATTTTTGACTTGTTCAAATATATTCAATCTGAAGTATTTTGAAAACTTGATCCTTAAAATTCATTGCATGTCTTTGAACTGTTCAAAGATATTTGATACGATCAAACATTTGAATTTAAAGCAATTAGTTCTAAGGTTATTCAGTGAATATGATTCATATTCAATATTATTCTTCCACGATTCCATCTTGATGGAATTGAGTAGTGGGAGCAATCGGATCTTATATGATTTGATTCGTTTGATATTGAATGTTACCGAATTAGTTTCAATACTCTTGGGGTTATGCTCCAGTAACACTAATTCATCTCTTTAATTAATGTTCCATTATTTTCTACAGTTGCATATATGATATGTACAGGTAGAAAATCTGAATCTTGAAAAGTTTAAGATTTGAATATTTCTTTAATATAATAGTTATATAATGGAAATTACTTACACCTTGGAGGTATAAGTAAAAGTTTATCATTTATTCTGTTTAATAGAATATTGTATTCTATTTAATAGAATATCTTTCCTACGATCCTAAGTAATAAAATTATTTTATTACTTGGTGTGTAACATCGGATGTTAACAATTGTAGTAAAGACTTAACTTATTGAAGTCAAACGTGAGAATGATAAATTATAATTGGAACTATGTAATTAATAAGATGAAACAACCTTTATACATCTTCTATATAAGTCTAATAGGATATCAGAATCATTTACGAGTATTTGATACTTAATGGTTCTGTTGTTTTCTTACCGAAGAAAATTATCCTATAACTTATAATGGAAGCGATATTTGATATCGATTCTGGAAGTTCACCATTGAACCATAGATCTAAGATTGTTCATAACTTACTACGATCAAGTTTTGAACTTGATTACGCTTTCATTATGAATTATTTCATGATATGTGCTAATTATTTGCACATCGAAAGCGGTGTGAGCTTGTTAAAGGTTTGACCTTTACAGTATGACAGTGAGAAAAGTTATACTCAGAAATCTATTGTAGATTCTGAGAAAACTTATCTCCAGTCACACTAATTGAACAATTAGAGATATATTGGTTAATGTTAATATTAATTGTACATGTTTACTAAAGAATGCAAAGTGGCGTTTTTGAATGACTTATTCAGATAAGAGATCAGTTGTGATTTCTTTGTTTGAAGAGTTCATTCTGGAATGGCCCTAGAGTTTGTGTTCTGCTGAGATCGCAGTTTTTTGCTAGCTTATAGAGCCTATTGTAGACTCAGACAAGTCTTCCGGAAATCTGTGTTCACTGTTTTTGACATTGTCAGATTTTCTGATTTTGTCAAAGTATAGAGAATACATATGTGATAAAAGGGTTAGTGGGAGCGTATAAATTACTTTCTAGTGTTATATATCCTAACAACATTATCATTATTATAGTAATAATGAGATGTTTGTGAGGTAAAAGATTTACCTAAGTCTTCTTTACTCCGTGAAAGCAGTGGGAGTAGTCTCTGTTATATTTGATATAAAGTTTTATATAAGATATAAAACTAAGAGACTTGTGAGATACTCATATTATTCTTACATTAGATATGATCTAATAAAGGACATAACTAGGCTATCTATATGACAGTTAGTATAATTGTTGGACGGTTATTGTGTGTATTATATAAAGTATTCATCTTTCGTAAATGATGATTCCTTTTTCGAAAGAGATATTGATTAGAATGTCTAATCAATCTTATGTATCATTTGATGATGACATAATAAATACTTTATAATGTGCGAATGTAGATATCGATTTAATCATAATTGTTAAGAGTTATTTTGATATCCTATAGACCATAGGATGGATCTTGAAACACGTTCTTTGTGATCCTTGAGATATTAAGAACGAGTTTCTAATTCATGGAGAATACAGTCTGCAACCATTAATGTCATATTAGTTTTGAGACTAATTATGACGTCAGACAGTCTATGTCATAAAGAGTCACAAAAGATGCAGTGGGAGTGTCACGAAGGATTCTACTAACTGAGTAGAATTAGATGCAGCTTATGAAGTATTGACTTATGAAGTTGCATAGTGACCTTATAAATTAGAAGTTTTAAATTGGTGTTGTGATTGCGGTTGTCCGCATAGTATTTTTGGATTCGATCCCTAAATGCTTGGACAACTTAGTAGCTGTAGCATAATACTGATGTAGCATCAAAGTCATATTAATGCATAATTTAGATTCTACAAAATATGAATGATGATGACTATGGGAAACGATAGAGTTTGTTTGACAAACTCAATATGTCATAGCGGACCTGCTTTTTGTTGCCTACCTCTGAAGTACTGGGTGAGCTTTTGAGGGCCATGTGCATACGATACACATTGAGATGTGTATATGATACCGTGGGTTGGCACTAGAGCAAGTGGGAGAAATTTTTGGGGTTGGTGCTCAGAGCGCCAATCTGGACCGTATTTATGTCTGATTCATGAATAAGAACATCCCCTTATTCCATAATATTACTTATTTATGGTTTCACCTCTTGTTTTTATATACGTATTCGATCTGATTACGATTAGATCGAAACTAAATGTGGTTTACTGATATGCATATATTAGACAAAGGCCCGATAATATATAATGCAGTACACAGTTACAAAGGGAGTTTGTAATTGACATTGGGAAGTGTCACTGCTAAATGTATATTATCAAATATTATTCCTGGTCAAGATTTACTAACACGGGTCAGTTAGTTAAATCCGTTGAGACCAGTACATGTCGTATATCGTGACTTGGTCCGATGGTTTATCCCAATGAACCATGAGTCTAGGGAGACTCATATAGACGTGTAGGTGTTTATAGTGGATAAACACTGAATGACTCACCGAAGATTCTTAATGGATGGTACACCAACGTCAATAAGAATCTTAACGGGTTGAGTAGCATAGTGGTCCTTCGACTTGAGATACCACTGTGGATGTATGAGACATCCTCCACACTTAGATGGCAGTCACGTCACCGATCTATTTAGATTAGACCTCCGCCTGTTCGTTGGGTGTGGACTGATCCTCAGGATATCCTGTGTGTATCAAGATAGGATCCGTCAGTTCTGTGTACAGAGCATAGGTAGTCCATATATAATTAGCAGTCTGTTAAATCTGTGGCCACAGTATACTTCGAAAGTAAGTTCCGATTGTTATTTAGAGATTGCTAATAGATACGTCGACGAGATAATACCTATAGAGATTTGACGTTTACACTATATCTCTGGGATTATGTGGATACCTGTGACTGAGGGATTATATGTATGCAATGACCTTGACCTGTATGATTCAGCTAGTTTATCTGTGGTCGTCATAATTTACGGATGGGTAAATTATGGACACGAAATTGGATTTTGTGACGGATATACCTGAATCTAGAGAGTCTCACTAATGAAATATACTCGTAGAGCACTAGGGCAACTTTTATGAATAATGATGATTATTTATAAATCGTTTAAACGTTAAACGAAAAATACATGCGAACGGGCCGAACCGTCATTTCCTAATTAATGTGTATTTGTATTTAATATATGATATTATTAAATACACATTAATAAATTGTCAAATAAAGGTATTTGACATATATCATTAATATATGTATTTGAGATATTTAAAGTAAATATAATACATATATTTGAGGTATTTATATTTAATTAATTATTTAATTATTTAATTGTTAAATGATTAATATAATTAAAATATAAATATCTTACCAAATGATAAAGTTAGGAAATGATTATAAGTGTTTATTGTTGACTTTAAAGTAAAGGAAATGGTAGTCAAATTGGATTTGACTTCTTTGATATTTGTTTAAAGTGTTTAAAATTGAAATATCATTTTTCTTTATTTTTTATCAAATTTTCGGCCATGACCCTAATTGAATATAATGGTTATATTTTTCATGTTGCCATTGTTGACTAAGTTGAAATTGTCATTAAAATGTAATGATCATTTTATCAACTTGGCAAATGAAATTCAAATGAAATGAAACTAATGTAACTTGTATTTGCTTTAGGCCAAATTCGGCCAAGGCTTACATTTGGGCAAGTATATATTGTTTCATTTAATTTTAGGGTTTAAGGAACCTTTTCACTTTATCAAAACTCCATTAAAAACAAGGCAAAGAAGGTAGTGAGAAAAAAAAAAGAAAAACAAGGAAAGCTTGGAATTTAGTAAGTATTTCCAACCTTCCATTAGAGAGTAATTTGTTCCTCTTGTTGTGGCCAACATCTTGTGATGTTCTTGAGTTTTTCTATTCTTTATTCTTTGTACTTTTGATGGATAAAAGTTTGATGAAGGTGATTTGCATGTATGATGTTGGAAGTTTATTACTAGTGTAGTAATAAGCATTCTTTTAAGGTTTTAGAACCTTGTTGCCATTCTAGAGTTATTGACCCACTCTTAAATGACCTAGAATTGTTCTATAGTTGTTTCATTGTGTTGAGACTTGATTTGGATGGAAGAAACATGATTGAAGTATTGGATTTAACCAATTTGGTCTAATTTTTCCAATTTGAAGAAATTGAAAAATTAGGGTTTAAGACCACTTCAAAATTTGGGGCTTTTCATTTATATGGTGTATTAGGATGTTTATATGATGCATATAAATTTTCATGTTGATTGGATTTCATTTGGATGTGTTTTGAAGCATGGAAGTGCAAAATGCACACTTTGGCCACCTAGTGAGGCTCTCGACCAAGTGAAGCATTTTTGGGATTTTTGTTGCTCTTGGTGTTTTGACATTTGGGACATGTTAAGTTCATCTTAGAAATGATTTAGAATCATCCAAAATTGATTTGAACAATTTCGGACTAAAATGAACAAAATGCCAAGTGTAAGGGCAATTCAGTAAATTCACTTAAATATGATTTATTGAATTTTATTTCATAATTTGATTATTGGATAATTAAATAAATATTTTTATTTAATTAATCTGAGAAAAATTTTTGAAATCGGAAAATTTGATTTTCCGGTGTTTCCGCTGCGTTACCGAGATTTCCCCTTAAAACCCCAACACTCTCTTCTCACACGCCCAAGGGGCTGCCATTTTTCTCTTCTGGTTTGCTCACTTCCGTGAGCTAGGGGAAGCAAAGTGTGATGTTTTTATGGAAAAAACATCAAGAGCTAGCACTCAAAGAGACATGCGAAGGTGATAGGGAAACCCACCCGTGGGCTTGGAATACCGGTTGAAAGCTTGGAGCTTGGAGCTTGGATTCATGGCCGAATTTGAGGACTGTTTTTTCAGCCACTGCCGAGAGCTTGGAGGAGGCAGAAATGGATTTTTGTTGTCCACCGCGTCGCTCAACCAATCGATGTAAGTATTCTGCAACTTCCTCGATGTATTCTCATGTTGTTTTTATGCTTGTTATTCGATCTGCTGGACCGTAGAACTCCAACATATATAGCTATACGGGAAATTTTATTGTTAAAAATAGCAAACGAACTCTGATTGAGCTGATTGATGAACCATTGGACTCATTTTTCTGACATGAACAACTTTTGTGTTGATCGCTTTTCAAAATTTACATTAGAAGGGTTTCAAAATATAAATTTTCCAGAAAGCTCCATGATAGGGGCTTGACTATAATTTCGAGGGGATCTAAAGGAAAATTTCAAAATTTTTTCTATAAAAACAAAAAAGTTTACATTAATTGCAAAAATAAATGCATAATCCCTCGAACTCCCTCACATGACCCCCATCCCCAAATATGGATTTGGAAGACTCTTGGTCGCACCTGTGGCCTGCCGACTATCGCCGGTCAATACGACGGGCTAGAGGGGTGCGCCGACCACCCTTCCATCTTATGGTGGACGGTGGCAGTCCCTAGGACACCGGCAATGGCCCGAATTAGAGGAGAAATATGTGGGAGTGTGTTTTCCAATCCAGGCTCATCGTTTTATTTCACAACCCGAGCCACCCTACAAATCGAAGCTCTTGGAGAGTACTACAAGTTGGCGCTGATGGTTTTCCCATTTTGTGCATGGTTCTATGTGAATCGAGAGAAGAAGTGGAAATGAACAGTAACCCAAGAATGAACAGTAACTATGATTAAAATTTTATCAATTCCAGCACGTTCGTGGGATCATTTGAAGTCCGTATATGCCCTCGAAATCTCGATTTGACTAGGACCTGGATTGTTTACGAGTCCAAGTAAGTAATACAAGCGATGAGTACTTGAAATGTTGATTCGTGTATATATATATATATATGGTTAAAGTGTTTAAGATAAAATAAGGATTGTAAGAGATGGTTTTGAGAACGGAGTTCAATGTTATGTATAGTTAAGTTAATCGACCAACATAGGTAAGGAATTTTGATATTGATATGATATGAAGTGAGATATATGATGAGCTTAATATCTATATGTATGCATGGATGTATGTAAGTGTATGAACATGTAATGGTATGTGTATGTAAATGAACAAGTACATGTATAAGCATAGGTACACGTATTTGTATATGTATATGACGATAAGCTATCGATAATTTGAGTATACAGGATCTGTAATATTTTAGGTTTGTTATTGATTAATGCATGTGATTTAGTTTTATAGAGGTTGGGGTTGTATGTAAGCCCTTCCGAGTGATAAAGGTACGCTATTTATAGAATACGTATATGAATGGTTATGTTTATTTGATAAGATAATGTATCAAATGCTTTCAAATAAGAATTCTGAAATATAGTATGTTTGAATGATAAGTAAAATATATGAGGATTGTTAAAGGCTATGGTATCTAAATTTGAAGTAATGTGTATGTTCATATGTTTGATATATATACGTATGTGTATGACTATTCTAATGATAAAGCAGTGTTTGTCATATATGTGCTTGTGTATAAGAAATCTTACGATGAGTTTGTGTTACATGATATATGGGCATGTAAGTTTGTTTAATTGGTTGATAATTTCGTGGTGTAGTAATCGCGCTGGTTCAAAATGTTAGTGTCCTAGACATGCCAAGGATCTCTAAATCATGATATTGTGTGTGAATGATCAAGAAAGTTTGCGGAAAAAACTTACATTGAACGGATGTTGGATTTCAAAAACTTTGTATGTTGATAAAGCTCCAAGCTTTGATTTGAATTCCCAACTCAATGATGAGTTTCTCTATCACCTCACTTGGACTCCTTATGTGCTAGCTTGCAAGATTTTTGAAGCAAAATCAATGGAGAGAGGAAGAAGGTTCATGGCAAAGGAGAGGAAAAAGAGAGATGATGTTTTGATAATTTTAGTTTCTAAAACTAATACCAAAGTTCACTTTTCCAAAAGGTGTATATGGTTTTCTAAAAAACCAACCAAGTGTGTTGAGAGAAAAAATTCATTTAATCCTCTCAACCACTTTCATCACCAAAAAGGTGATTAGACTTCCATCACCAAAAAGTGACTAGTGATGTAAGTGAAGTGGGTCCCACTTTAAATTCAAAATTTGATTGGATTACGCAACACACTTTGTGCCCGAATTCGTTTAATCCGATTAAATGAATTTTCCGTCGCGACGTAATTAAATCCAATTTAATTAAATAATAATGCCTAGCAAAATTATTACGAAAGTCGCTTGCGAATTAATTCCAAATTAATTCGTTTGCCCGAATTAAAATCCAATTTTAATTCCGCATTGAAATCTGATTTCAATTAACATATCCAATATATTATTAAGTCGATTAATTCCAAATTAATCGCGTTCTCTCATATATTCGAATTTTATCTCAGATAAATTCTTGCAGTAATTAATCCTAGATTAATTTTCTCTCACATAATTAATCCCAGATTAATTTTGTTCGAGTCAAATGTCATCGGTGAATCTTTGGGAAGCGACCCAAGAGATCCCTGGATATGTTGGCAGTAAACCTGGTTGTCGGACTATCTGAACATGTGCGTACCCGGTACGATGTTCTTACCAATTTACAAGACATGGTTGGCTTCTAGCAAATCACCGTGCCCACCCAATTCTCCAGAAATATTCAACGAGGAATATATAATCTTTATCAAGCATAGTATTGTTAGACAGTTATGACCCATAGCGTCACTATTTTGTAAATGATATTGTATTATTGTACAAAATTAACTATGTAGTAATGAAATTGCCTTTTACCGTTTTGTAATTTATTTACTTTGATATAAATGGTAAGAGTCCCTATGATTAGTTCCGGATTGTGATGATATGAGACGGTATCAATCCATAAAGAATCATTAAATATCCCTAGTCGTAGTATTACGAGATTGGACATCGATAATGCAGAATAGACTAGTACTGCTGCACTTGTGCATGTTGTGAGGGCACAACGGCATAGTTCTCATATATTTAAGTATAGGATACTTATGCAAGTGCGGTAGGAGGTTGTGTTTTACCGATGGTACCGAAAACATCTTCGCTCTGGATAGACCCCGCGGAATCCCATTGGTAGTATGTCTGCGTGTCTATGGGAGTCCGCTCCAGGGTAGGTGCATATGATCTTAACCTGAGACTTGCATCGCTAGTACTTACGACAATCGGTAAACTTTAGTTTTGGTGGTCCAGGGCTTTAACGGGTTCTGTGTACACCTCTTCTGGATTTATCGAGAATCGTAGTGTATTGGGTGTGATGTCAAGATGGAAGTATCACTTCAGACATATGGAGATGATGATCGCGAGGGATACAGAACTAGTACTCTATAATGGTTGCAACCATCGGGATAATATGACTAGGTCAGGATTATCCGATTCAAAGAGACTGGTTGCTTGATGTCCGATATGTGTATCGTACGGGGCAAGACACATCTCCAGCCCCAGGCCTTACATGTGATCATCCGATACTGGTTCGATATACACTATACTACGGTATAATACACCTGTTTAGATCTTATATTCCAATAAGAATATTCTGGAGAATTGGGTGGCATGGCGTTTTGCTAGAGGCTAACCTTGTCTTGTAAATCGGTAAAAACGTAGTACTTGGTACGTACGTATTCAGATAATCTGACGGCCGTATTTACTGCCAACATATCCAGAGATCTCTTGGGTCGCTTCCCGAAGATTCACCAATGACGTATGATTGAAACTCGATTAATCTTGGATTAATTACGGAGAGACTTTATCTTGGATAAAGTACTATACATAGAGAGAGAACGATTAATTTGGAATTAATCGTAAAATTATTATTCGATATAATAATCGAAATTCGATTTGGACGCGAAATTAAAATTAGATTTTAATTCGGGCAAACGAGTTAATTTAGAATTAATTCGTTAGCGACGTAAATAATAATTTCGCTAGGCGTAATTATTTATTTAAATTCGATTTAATTAACGTCGCGACGTAAGTTCGGTATTTCAGAAATATCGAACCCGAACGGGTGAGTGCACGTGGGCCCACTTTCATTTGGAAACGTGTGGGGCCCACATGACACATGTCATATTATGCATTATTTAATTCTAATGCATTGCATGGAGATAGTGTACAATGCACTCAATGGTTTTGTATGGAAATTGAGTGTTTGACACTCTAAGCCATTGCATGATTTGTGTCATAAGTTTATTATTAATTTAATAAATATTATGGCATAAATATAAATTGATTTTTTGTAACAAAAATCATTCAACTTTTCTCTCTCACATTGCCGAAACTTGCAAGCAGTTTTTGGCTCTCCTTTCTTCAATTTTTGTGGCAAGATTTGAAGAAGTTGTGCATTCAAAATCACAACAAAAGCTAGCACCTTCAAGGGATCATACATAGGTGATATGGGAGCTAATCCTTGAGCTTGGAAGGATCAAACTCGACTTGGAGTCCCTCTTTTCTTCTTGGCCGAGAGCTTCACTGCACAAGGGAGGAGTTTTCGCATCATCTAAGCATCCATTTTCAAGTATTGTGAGTATGATTCCGCCATACTTCAATTTATTGCAAGCTAGCACATAAGGAGTCCAAGTGAGGTGATAGAGAAACTCATCATTGAGTTGGGAATTCAAATCAAAGCTTGGAGCTTTATCAACATACAAAGTTTTTGAAATCCAACATCCGTTCAATGTAAGTTTTTTCCGCAAACTTTCTTGATCATTCACACACAATATCATGATTTAGAGATCCTTGGCATGTCTAGGACACTAACATTTTGAACCAGCGCGATTACTACACCACGAAATTATCAACCAATTAAACAAACTTACATGCCCATATATCATGTAACAAAACTCATCGTAAGATTTCTTATACACAAGCACATATATGACAAACACTGCTTTATCATTAGAATAGTCATACACATACGTATACATCAAACATATGAACATACACATTACTTCAAATTTAGATACCATAGCCTTTAACAATCCTCATATATTTTACTTATCATTCAAACATACTATATTTCAGAATTCTTATTTGAAAGCATTTGATACATTATCTTATCAAAATAACATAACCATTCATATACGTATTCTATAAATAGCGTACCTTTATCACTCGGAAGGGCTTACATACAACCCCAACCTCTATAAAACTAAATCACATGCATTAATCAATAACAAACCTAAAATATTACAGATCCTGTATACTCAAATTATCCATAGCTTATCGTCATATACATATACAAATACGTGTACCTATGCTTATACATGTACTTGTTCATTTACATATACATACCATTACATGTTCATACACTTACATACATCCATGCATACATATAGATATTAAGCTCATCATATATCTCACTTCATATCATATCAATATCAAAATTCCTTACCTATGTTGGTCGATTAACTTAACTATACATAACATTGAACTCCGTTCTCAAAACCATCTCTTACAATCCTTATTTTATCTTAAACACTTTAACCATATATATATATATATACACGAATCAACATTTCAAGTACTCATCGCTTGTATTACTTACTTGGACTCGTAAACAATACAGGTCCTAGTCAAATCGAGATTTCGAGGGCATATACGGACTTCAAATGATCCCACGAACGTGCTGGATGATATGAATTATAAAATTTAATCATAGTTACTGTTCATTCTTGGGTTACTGTTCATTTCCACTTCTTCTCTCGATTCACATAGAACCATGCACAAAATGGGAAAACCATCAGCGCCAACTTGTAGTACTCTCCAAGAGCTTCGATTTGTAGGGTGGCTCGGGTTGTGAAATAAAACGATGAGCCTGGATTGGAAAACACACTCCCACATATTTCTCCTCTAATTCGGGCCATTGCCGGTGTCCTAGGGACTGCCACCATCCACCATAAGATGGAAGGGTGGTCGGCGCACCCCTCTAGCCCGTCATATTGACCGGCGATAGTCGGCAGGCCACCGGTGCGACCAAGAGTCTTCCAAATCCATATTTGGGGATGGGGGTCATGTGAGGGAGTTCGAGGGAATATGCATTTATTTTTGCAATTAATGCAAACTTTTTTGTTTTTATAGAAAAAATTTTGAAATTTTCCTTTAGATCCCCGCGAAATTATAGTCAAGCCCCTATCATGGAGCTTTCTGGAAAATTTATATTTTGAAATTCATTCATGTATTTATATATTTTGCTTGTTCTTGTTGATCTTGGGGCTTGGTTATTTTTCCAACAATGGTATCATTGAGCTTAAAGAGCATGCAAATATATTAGGATGTTATTTGGGGAAAATTGTATGAAGCATGATTTGATGAGTTTGCTTGATTAAATATGCTTAGATGTATGTTATTTAGATTATACATCATCAATTTCATGGAAAATAAATTGGATTAATTTTTCCAACCCAATGATGAGGCTTGGCCGAATACATGCAAGCATATGGACTAGATGATTTTTTAATTTTAAGACATTAGATGACTTGAAACAATATGGAATGATGATTTGTAACTCGATTGGATTGAAAACGAAATCGGAACCATTTTAATCACCTTGGCCGAATGCTTGATGGAGGATTAGGGACTTGATTTTTTGATTAAATAATGTTGGACATATATTTAAGATAAAAATATGATTAATGGATTAATTTGATATTTTGGGAATATTGATTTAAAGGATTAATCATGATAATACACTTTAATTAATTAAGTTATAAAATTTGGAATTTTAAAATTTGGTTAGTTGGGCTTAATTTTGAATTGGGCCTAAAACTATTATATTTGGATATAATGGGCTTGGTTGGGCCAAGTAGATTTGGACCATTTGGATTGGATCCAAAATGGGCCTAAATCACACCATTTAAGCCCAAATGTAATAAATGGGCTTTTATGTTTAATTGGGCCTTATGGGCTTGATATTGATTTTATGGCATATGAGGGTGATTCCTTATTGGGCTTGGTAATTGGGTTTGACCCATACATTGACCAAAACCCAAGCCTAAAGAAATCAATTGAAAGCCCATCGGACTTTAATTAAACGGACATTAGATGTTAGTTGGGCTTTGAGACCCGATTGTATTAGATTTGGAATCTAAGTTATAAAAGCACAATAAAAGTGTAAATATTTAATTTAGAATTAAATAATAGGATTAATATTGAATACGACTTAAATTGGATTTAACGAGTAGTTCGATATAATTCGTGAATTCATACTATAAGTATTTATTCTCAAATTGAGTTGGACTCGCGCAAATGCAAACAATTGTTTGAACATTGTATTGTCACCTAATAATTAAAGATAAATTAATTGGATTTGATTGGTTGTATAACATGCCTTGAATGAATGAATGTGGATGTGATGTATGAATAGTGTATATCGGATGGATATTAGAATGGAAGGGTATTTTAGAAATTATTGTAAATTTAGAATTTATAAAGTGGACCTGCGTGTCCAGCCTTTCTCTTATTGTCTCTTTGTATTCTCTTCTCACCTAATTCCCCTCAATGTAAATAAGGTTTCTCTTATTGTATTATGTAATTGGGTAAGAGTAGAATAGTGCTAGCGGGGAGAGGAAAGGGAGTGATTTGTTCTAGGAACAAGTTGTTGTTCATATCCATCCGTATATCGCTATTACTTTACTTTACGCGCTTTATGATGTTTTAGAAGCATGCTTAAGGGTGTATAATGATGAGACCTAACAAAGATAAATTAATTGGTTGCCAATTACGCGAAAAATCCCTCAAACAATATTAAGCGATTTTACTTCCGTTGAATGATTCTTTCTCAAGATCCGAAATTGGCATTGGTTTGTTGGCCAAAGTCAAGACCTTTGTCAATTGAGGATGTGTTTGAATCATGAGAGTTTTATTCCACATCGGTGTCCTGTCCAAGTTGTGATTTGTTGGCCAAAGTCAAGATCACTTCTTGTCCATCGACATTGATTACGAAACTTTCCTCGTCAATGGGTCCCGCTTAACTGGAATCATTAGGTTTGTTGTGCCAAAGCCAAGGCTTAGTTGATTCAGAGGAAATGGTTAGGAAAATGTATTGGATGCATTGACATATGTATATGTTTCGGACTTAGATGTCCACCTACCGGATCTAGGAATTGGATGGGATCCAATTGATCTTCGAGATCTACCTAGTTAAATATCATACAATTTGTTGGCCAAAGTCAAGGTTGTGTGTTATTTAACGGGATCCTAGCCCACTAGGAAATTGGATTTCCCGAGTACTCAACAGAGGGTTAGAGACTTGCAGAAAATAGTGGGAGGCTAGTATTGAATTTGCAATTATCGTTCAGATACTTAGCTTTACGCGCTTACACAACTTATTTCGTCAATATTTACACATTAGTTGGACTAATACAATGTTATTTTTTTATGTAACAGTTTGACTGTACCCACATATCGTTAACTAGATAATTAGATTATCGTAGTTAAGATGGCAAATAAAGGAAATGTCCGTGACATAATCACGGGTGATAATGTGTTCAAGGGCACCAACTTCGCCGACTGGGAAATGAACCTAAGGATAGTCCTTGAGGCGGAGAGGATACTGTATACGATACAAAAACCTCTCGGGCCTAAGCCCACTGAGCCACTTGAGCTGGAGTTATGGAAAACTCACAGTGATGATTGTGACATGGCTCAGTCGATCATGCTTGCTTCAATGACTCAACACTTTCGCCGCCAGAATAAGGACTTGGATCCTTATAATATGATGGCAAGATTGCAAGATCTTCATCGCACTAATAAGCGGATGGCGAGGTACGAGTTAGTGAAGAAAATCTTTCGCTCCCATATGACTGATGGTAGTTCTGTTGAGGTCCATGGGACTCAAATGATAGCCGATATTGATGAATTGGCTAATATGGGTATAGTCTTGGAGGCTGAGCTGTCATAGATGTACTTCTACAGTCACTACCCGATACTTGGAAACAGATTGTCATCAACTACAAATTGATGAATTCGGATGATACTCTTGGAGAGTTATTATCGATTCTCAAGGAGTCAGAGAAAGAGCTTCTGAAAGGCAACAAGCGCGAGGCGCACTTTGCATCAACATCTCAAACGCCGAAAGCTGGGCTCAAGGCAACTGGGGGTGTTAAGAAGAAAAAACATAGAAACAAAGGCAATGCCAAGTCAACAAAGGCTTCTCGGAAGCCAAGGGACAAGTCTCAAGATGTTTGCCTGAAATGCGGCAAGAAAGGTCACTGGAAGCGTGACTGCCGTATGAACAAGGGACACAAGGAGGACATACAGGCGGGCAAGGCACCGGCCTCAGGTATGTTTGTTATTGAGATAAATATGACTACTTCTAGTCTTAATAAAAATTAGATTTTTGATTCTGGCTGTGGTTCTCATATTTGTACTGATGTGCAGGATCTGCATGATAGCAGGAGACTGGCTTCGGGGGAGGTAGATCTACGAGTTGGAAATGGAACTTCTGTTGCTGTTTTGGCCGTAGGCACTTTTGTTTTGGAAATGCCCTCGGGGCATGTACTTAAACTAAATGACTGTTATTTTGTTCCTAGTTTAACTAGGAATATTATTTCTGTATCTTTGTTAACCCAGTATGGGTACACTTTTGTATTTAAAAACACCAGGTGTTATTTATATAAAGATGATGCAGAAATTTGCACTGCCGATGCAAATAATGGTCTTTATATTTTGAATATAAATCTCCAAAACGTAAAATAACAAACAAAAGGCTCAAAATGAGTAATCCAAAGGAAGAAACTTATTTGTGGCATTGTCATCTGGGACACATCAACAAGACTCGCATATCCACACTTTCGAAGAGTGGGTACTTGGACGGATTTGATCGTAATTCATATGACGTCTGCGAATCTTGTTTATTAGGCAAAATGCCTAAATCACCTTTTAGTGGTAAAGGTGAACGCGCCACTGAACTGTTAGCCCTCGTTCATAGTGACGTTTGTGGGCCCATGTCTAGCCAGGCTAGAGGTGGATATCGATACTTCGTAACCTTTACGGATGATGCATCGCGTTATGGTTATGTGTATCTAATGATGCACAAGTCGGAAACTTTTGAGAAATTCAAAGAGTTTCGACACGAAGTTGGAAAACAAACAGGCAAGAGTATTAAGACATTACGGTCGGACCGTGGTGGCGAATATTTAAGTAATGAGTTTCAAGATTACTTGAAAGAATATGGTATTGTTTCACAATGGACTCCTCCTGGAACACCACAATTAAATGGTGTATCTGGGTATACCGATGCAAGTTTCCAAACCGACAGAGACGACTTCAATTCGCAAACCGGGTACATATTTTGCTTGAATAACGGAGCAGTGAGCTGGAAATCTTCCAAGCAAGATACTGTTGCCGATTCAACAACTGAAGCGGAGTACATGGCAGCAGCTGAAGCAGCAAAGGAAGCGGTTTGGATCCGAAAATTCCTAGTTGGATTAGGAGTAGTTCCATTAGCAGCTGAGCCCGTTTTATTGTATTGTGACAATAGCGGGGCCATAGCGCAGGCCAAGGAACCAAGGTCTCATCAACGATCCAAACATGTTCTTCGACGATTCCATCTGATTCGAGAGATCATACATCGTGGCAATGTGAAGATCGAAAAGATCGCATCAGAGGACAACATTGCAGATCCGCTGACGAAAATAATTCCTCGGGAAAAGTTTGAGCGACACATACATAGTTCAGGTATTAGATGCTTGAGTGACTGGCTATAGGCCAAGTGGGAGAGTGTTAGACAGTTATGACCCATAGCGTCACTATTTTGTAAATGATATTGTATTATTGTACAAAATTAACTATGTAGTAATGAAATTGCCTTTTACCGTTTTGTAATTTATTTACTTTGATATAAATGGTAAGAGTCCCTATGATTAGTTCCGGATTGTGATGATATGAGACGGTATCAATCCATAAAGGTTTAATCATTAAATATCCCTAGTCGTAGTATTATCGAGATTGGACATCGATAATGAAGAATAGATTAGTACTGCACTTGTGCATGTTGTGAGGGCACAACGACATAGTTCTCATATATTTAAGTATAGGATACTTATGCAAGTGCGGTAGGAGGTTGTGTTTTACCGATGGTACCGAAAACAGCTTCGCTCTGGATAGACCCCGCGGAATCCCATTGGTAGTATGTCTGCGTGTCTATGGGAGTCCGCTTCAGGGTAGGTGCATATGATCTTAACCTGAGACTTGCATCGCTAGTACTTACGACAATCGGTAAACTTTAGTTTTGGTGGTCCAGGGCTTTAACGGGTTCTGTGTACACCTCTTCTGGATTTATCGAGAATCGTAGTGTATTGGGTGTGATGTCAAGATGGAAGTATCACTTCAGACATATGGAGATGATGATCGTGAGGGATACAGAACTAGTACTCTATAATGGTTGCAACCATCGGGATAATATGACTAGGTCAGGATTATCCGATTCAAAGAGACTGGTTGCTTGATGTCCGATATGTGTATCGTACGGGGCAGACACATCTCCAGCCCCAGGCCTTACATGTGATCATCCGATACTGGTTCGATATACACTATACTACGGTATACTACGCCTGTTATAGATCTTATATTCCAATAAGAATATTTCTGGAGAATTGGGTAGGCATGGCGTTTTGCTAGAGGCTAACCTTGTCTTGTAAATCGGTAAAAACGTAGTACTTGGTACGTACGTATTCAGATAATCTGACGGCCGTATTTACTGCCAACATATCCAGAGATCTCTTGGGTCGCTTCCCGAAGATTCACCAATGACGTATGATTCAAACTCGATTAATCTTGGATTAATTACGGAGAGACTTTATCTTGGATAAAGTACTATACATAGAGAGAGAACGATTAATTTGGAATTAATCGTAAAAGTATTATATTCGATATAATAATCGAAATTCGATTTCGACGCGAAATTAAAATTAGATTTTAATTCGGGCAAACGAGTTAATTTAGAATTAATTCGTTAGCGACGTAAATAATAATTTCGCTAGGCGCAATTATTTATTTAAATTCGATTTAATTAACGTCGCGACGTAAGTTCGGTATTTCGGAAATATCGAACCCGAACGTGTGAGTGCACGTGGGCCCACTTTCATTTGGAAACGTGTGGGGCCCACATGACACATGTCATATTATGCATTATTTAATTCTAATGCATTGCATGGAGATAGTGTACAATGCACTCAATGGTTTTGCATGGAAATTGAGTGTTTGACACTCTAAGCCATTGCATGATTTGTGTCATAAGTTTATTATTAATTTAATAAATATTATGGCATAAATATAAATTGATTTTTTGTAACAAAAATCATTCAACTTTTCTCTCTCACATTGCCGAAACTTGCAAGCAGTTTTTGGCTCTCCTTTCTTCAATTTTTGTGGCAAGATTTGAAGAAGTTGTGCATTCAAAATCACAACAAAGGCTAGCACCTTCAAGGGATCATACATAGGTGATATGGGAAGCTAATCCTTGAGCTTGGAAGGATCAAACTCGACTTGGAGTCCCTCTTTTCTTCTTGGCCGAGAGCTTCACTGCACAAGGGAGGAGTTTTCGCATCATCTAAGCATCCATTTTCAAGTATTGTGAGTATGATTCCGCCATACTTCAATTTATTCATTCATGTATTTATATATTTTGCTTGTTCTTGTTGATCTTGGGGCTTGGTTATTTTTCCAACAAGTATACTATGTATTGAGTATTACGATCCAGTATCGGATGTCACATGCTAGTCTTGGGGCCGGATTTGTGTCTGCCCCGTATGAAGCATTTATCGGATAACTAGCAACTAGTCTCTATAACCGGATAATCATGACCTTGTCATACTATCCTGATAGCTGCAGCATTTAAGTGTACCAGTTCTGTATCCTGCGTGATCATCATCTCCATATGACTGAAGTGATACTTCCATCTTGACATCACACCCAATATACTACGATTCTCAGTAAACCCAGAAGAGGAGTACACATAACCTGTTAAAGCCCCGGACGACCAAAACCAAAGCTAACTGATTGTCGCAAGTATTAGCGATTCAAGTCTCAGGTTAAGACCACATACACCTACCCTGATTCGGATTCCCATTGACACATAGTCATACTAGCAATGGGATTCCATGGGGTCTATCCAGAACGAAGCTGTTCCCGATCCAACGGCTAACAGAACCTTCTATCACACTTGCATAAGTATCCAATACTTAAATATATGAGAACTATGTTGTTAAGCTTCCATAACGCACACAAGTCTAATACTAGTCTATTCCGCATTATCGATGTCCAGTCTTGATAATACTATGACTAGGGATATTTAATGACTAAACCATTCGTGGATTGATATTGTCTCATATCTTATTAATTTGAAACTAATCATAAAGACTTTTATCATTTATATATATTCAAGTAATATAATTACAAAATGATAAAATAGTAATTTCCTTTGTCACATAGTTAATTTGTACAAAAACCACAATGTCTTTTACAAATAGTGATGCTATGGGTCACAATTGTCCAACAATCTCTCACTTGGCTCATAGCCAATCACTCAAGTATCTAACACCTGAACTATGTATATGTCGCTCAAAATTTTGTTGAGAGATAGCTTTCATCAGTGGATCTGCAATGTTGTCATCTGAAGAGATATTTTCGATCTTCACATCGCCACGATGAATGATCTCATGAATCAGATGGAAACGTCGAAGTACATGCTTGGATTTTTTATGAGACCGTGGTTCCTTAGCCTATGATATAGCCCCGTTATTGTCACAATATAAAAGAATGGGCTCAGCTGCTAACAGAACTATTCATAATCCAATTAGGAATTTACGGATCCAAACTGCTTCTTTTGCTGCCTCAGCTGCAGCAATATATTCCGCTTCTGTTGTTGAATCGGCAACAGTCTCTTGCTTGGAAGATTTCCAGCTTACTACGCCATTGTTCAAATAGAATATGTACCCAGATTGTGACTTAGAGTCGTCTTTATCTATTTGGAGACTTGTGTCGGTGAACCCAGTCACCTCAAGTTCTTCATCTCCATAAACTAAGAAAGTATCCTTAGTTCGTCTAAGATACTTAAGGATGTTCTTAACAGTAATCCAATGACCATAACCTAGATGGGCCTGATAGCGACTGCACATGCTCAAAGTATATAAGACATCAGGTCGTGTACATATCATGGCATACATGATCAATCCGACTGCAGAAGCGAACGGGATCCCACTCATGTTATCTCTCTCATTTTGTGTTTTAGGACACATTCCTTAGATAGAGAGACGTCATGTGACACTGAAAGTAGTCCCCTCTTAGACTGATCCATATTGAATCTCTTCAACACTTTGTCAATGTACGAGCTCTGGAAGAGTCCAAGCAGCTTTCTAGATCTATCTCGGTAGATCCTTATTCCCAGAATAAAGGCTGTTTCTCCCAGATCTTTCATGGAGAATTTTAATGAAAGCCAAGCTTTCACCGATTGTAGCATGGGAATGTCATTGCCAATAAGCAATACATCATCAACATAAAGGACAATGAATGTCAGTGCGCTCCCACTAACCTTCTTATACACACAAGAATCATCTTCATTTTGAATGAAATCATATTCTTTTATGATCTTATCAAAATGTTGGATCCAAGAACGCGATGCTTGCTTCAATCTATAAATGGATCGATTTAACTTGCAAACCTTGTTTACATGTTTTGGTACGATAAAACCGTCAGGCTGTTGCATATAAATATCCTCTAAAAGGTTTTCGTTAAGGAAAGCGGTTTTAACGTCCATCTGCCATATTTCATAATCAAAATATGCAGCAACAGCAAGCATTATCCGAATGGATTTAATCATGGCAACATGTGAAAAATTTTCGTCGTAATCGACACCATGTCATTGACGATACCCTTTCGCTACATGTCTAGCTTTGTACGTTTGTATGTTGCCATCCATGCCAGTCTTCTTCTTGAAGACCCATTTACGACCAATCGGCTTAACGCATTCTGGTGCATCAACCAGTGTCCAAACATGGCTGGTATACATGGAATCCATTTCGGACTTCATGGCATCTTGCCATAAAGCGGAGTTGATACCTTGTATCGTTTCCTCATACGTGGCCGATTCATCTTCCTCAATAAGATTAATATCTTATGAGTGGTAAATGTATCACTATTTTCCACTCATTTGACCTAATATTTCGTATAGTTTCTTGAGTTTTGTGAATATTTTGATATGTTTTGTGTTATTTTGTAGATAAATAAAGTTTCAGGATATTCTGGAGGTTATTTGGGGCCAAAACAGTGAAAAAGAACACAAAAGGGCAATTTTGTCATTTGGCGCGTCGCGACGCCTAAGGTGCGCCGATCCATGCTAACGTGCTCCGGGGACACATATCAGAATCTCAGAAGTTTGACTTTGCTAACGTGCCCCAGACTTTGCTAACGTGCGCCGTGCCACGTGTCAACATCACAGCCGATCTGCTAACATGTGATGTGCCATGTGTCATCATCATATGGTGCCGACAATCACCATCGCCACATGTCGACATGTGTCATCCCACGTGTCAGCCACGTCATCATCCACATCAGCAGAAGACCGAGTCAACGTGCCACATCACCGCTATGTCATCATTAGCCAATCACAGCTTGCCACGTGTCGCAATTCTATGGTGCCGACAATCACTTTCGCCACATCAGTGCCACGTCAGCTCAATTATTGACTCATTTATCCGAATTGCCACGTGGCAGATAAGAATCTGAAATGGACCAATCAACCCTTGACATGTCAGCGCATCGCGACGCAAGAAGAAACTTGCGCGTCGCGACGCGTGGGGCTTATTGACGCCTATAAATAGAGCTTGAAATTTAAGTTTCATATGTACCTTCCTCTCTGAATTCTCTGATGTAAATATGGAGTTTTCTATCTAGTTTATTTTATTTTCAGTTTTGTAATTAATTTTAATTACGTTCTATAATAGTAATAGTAATTTACTTTCTTTACTTTTACAGTATTTACTATTCAACCATGAGGAGGTAACTTCCCCTGCTAGGGTGAAAGGTAATTCTTTTACTATTGCTATTTAGATTAATCTCCCTTAATTATAATATATTCACTATTTAAAATTTGACTTAATAAGGATACCGTTATATTGGCCGGTTGGTAATCATTTATAAACTGGTTTTAATCTAACTAAGCAAGGATACCGCCAAATTGGTCGGTAGGTAATTAAACTTTCTTACAGCCTATATGGTAAGTTTATGGACAAATTTTGATATCACCTATATGGCTGGTCGGACTTAATTTAACTTAATAAGGTTACCGCCTATATGGCTGGTTGGTAATATCATCACAAGTTAATATATTATATTAAGGGAGATATCTAAATTAGTAGTAGTAAAAGTAGATCCTTTTACCTTAGCATTTTATTTTATTGTAATTTACTTTTCAGCTTTTATTTTACCCCATTTACTTTTCAGCATTGTAATTTATGTCTTTTATTTTTAAGTTTTTACTAGCCTTAGTTATGTGTCATAACTAAGTTAGTTATCTGGGGTTGTGATGACTTCTAATATCACCGGTTTATAGGGGGTTATTTTATAGTTTGGGTAATTTAAAGGTTTACTTATTAAATCTTAAGCTTAATACGTCTTGTTAATTGGCCACTAATAAGATTGATCTGGTAAATCTAAAATAAACTTGACAAAGGAATTTTAGGTTTCAGCCTTTAACTTAATAGCCCACGATTTTCCTTGAGGATAGATAACCATTTAATAGATTTCCTTACAGGATAGACATATACTTGTCGGGCGGGGGTAGCCATAATTGGAACTTAATCTTAATGAATCCAGGTAATTTGGTTGACATAGACATATGGTTCAATTGGGTTATAATGGGTATTTCTGTCTGACCATCGACAGAGGCTTTCGCATAATTTTGTGTTCCAAGTTAGTAAACCGATATATTACACAAATATGAAATAACCACTTCATCTTTTAAAAGGTATTAGAAATATTCATAACCCTAGATAGTTTCCTAATATTGAATTTTCTTAAACCTACTTTCGTGTAATTTTATTTACTTGTTTTTAAATTTAAAATCATCATCATTTCAAATCAATCAATCAAACTGTTAGATACTAGTAATCATTTGACCTCATCAAATTAATAGCTTAGGTATTAAGTCTTCGTGGGATCGATACTTTTTATACTACTTGAACGAAACGTGTTCTTGCGTTATACGCGTGTGATTACGCACCGGTCATGTTTTTGGCGCCGTTGCTGGGGACTTATTTATCTTTCACTATTAGTTTTGGGGTTAGACACGTTACTTGTATCTAATTTCTTTTTACTTATTGTTTTTGTTTTCTTGTGTTTCAGGTTCTCAGAAACTACATGAGACGAACCAGAGGCTTTGAACTCCGACCGCTCGACCCAGAAATTGAAAGAACCATCAGACAGTTGAGAATGGAAAGGCGTCAAGGCCAAGATGTTGGTTTCTATTAAGGTCCCAAGATCAATAATAAGCATGAAATCATGTGTGAATAACAATCGAGAAGTTGCAGAATACTTACATCGATCGGTTGAGCGACGCGAGGGCAACAAAAACTTTTCTTTTCCTCTTCACTGCATTCGGCAGTTCACTGCCAGTGCTCACTGGTTTCGGCCTTTTGGATCAACTTCGTCAAGCTCCAAGCTTCGTCGAACGATTCCCAGCTCATGGGTGGAATTCCCTATCACCTTCGTATGTCTCGTAAGTGTGCCAGTGTTGTGATATTTGTATATTGTACTGCAAGTGTACGGTGTCAAGTTTTAGGATAAATGAGTTTAGAGTGTCGAACCCACATGGATTGCGTTAACTCGCACTAAGTACCACAATTGATAATCCTAACTTTATTTAGACGATAATTAATAAAGATTTATTTAAATAAATAAAATAAAATAATAGGATAGGAGGAACTAATACGATAGAGATTCTGGATCCTAATTTCACCTAGCTGTCGCCTATGTATTTGTCATGCCAATTAATCTATGTTCAGTTATATTGTTTATAAGTCAAGACTCCTAAAATATCCACTCCCTCTCTCGAGTGCCGAGTGAAAATATCATCAACTATAGACTTCGATATCTTTATAAAAATCCAATAGTTAACAACTCATTACGATTTGTGATTCTATATTAACGACTTCAAAGGACTATAGATTCTCTCGAACTCTATAAAATCATAGGTCATATTCTCTAGATCTATTCAAAATCCCCTCTCTCGAGTGATAGATTCAAAACACTCATCATCTCAAATTGTGGCCAACAATCAAGAAGCATTAAACTCAAAACAATATAAATAAATCAATAAAACTTCATAACAAAATTGACAAACACAATACAAAGTTCAAGCATTAGTTACATCATTCTCCAGAATTAAGGAGTTAATTCATGACAAAAGATAAATACAATGAATAACAAATCATGAATCTAATGGAAATCATTAGAGTTCTAAGAAAGAAATAAGAAGATAAAACCCGAATTGAATCTATTCCTCCTCGGACGTCGCCGCCTTTGTCTCCCTTTGTCGCTCTTCAATCCTCTCCTTGGATCTCTAAAAAATTTTATTTCTATGTTTTGTGCAGTGTATTAGCCTCCTTCTATAGTTTTGGACGAACTGATATATTTATAGTAGAGCCTGGGAGTCATAATACATGTTGAAAACCCTAAAAATCACTTTCCTGGCTTGCGCAGGTTTTCTTCCGCAGGGGGCGCTGCGGTGCTGAACAGTGGGCGCTGCGGCGCCCAAATCCCTGGAAAATGTATGTAAATGACTATATTTCCTCGAGTAGATGCCAATCGATATATTATGGGTCTCTTAACTCTTTCTAGGTCAAAAGTTATAGCTTTTTTAATTTCAGTGCGCAGCTGATGCTGGTTTTTACTGCTTCTTGAGTCTGATGCTCTCAATAGGTCTCGAAACACACGTATTTGCTCCATCATCGATGTTCTAATGCTTCCTACAAAGAAAATATAAAATAAACTACAAAATACATTAAATGGCTCGAAACATAACAAAACAATAAGCTAAAGATGTCGGAATAAGTGGGTATAAACCACACTTATCAGCTAGCACTTGTGATTTTGCCACAAAATCCACTCTTGCTTCCCTCACTGCTCACGGCAGTTCACACCAAAACCATAAGGTTTTTGCCCCTCCATGGGCGTGATTGTGAAGAAGAGAAAGAGGGGAGAGAGATGTGTGTGAGAGAGAAAAAATGTAAAGTCTTTTTGTTTTCTAAAAACAAATAAACATATACCAAATTTTCTTTCAAAAGTCAAGCCATAAATGGCTCCAACCACTCTCATCACTCAATCACTCAATCACATCAATCACAAGTTGTCAAGTCACATCACTCAAAGTGACAAGTGATTTGACGCTTGATGCAACTAGCGATTTAAGGCTTGATTTGACGTGCCGTACTCGAATTCGAAATGCGAATGCGCTCTCAAATAATCTCGGGCTCGAGTTCGCTAATTCCAAATTAATAAATTTTCCGTTGCGTCGTAATTAAATGATTACGCCTAGCGAAATCACTATTCACGTCGCTAACGAATTAATTCTAAATTAATTCGTTCGCCCGAATTAAAATCTAATTTTAATTCCGCGTCGAAATCCAATTTGGTTTAATATATCAAATATATTAATTTATCGATTAATTCCAAATTAATCGTTATCTATCTTTTATTGATATTTTATCCCAGATAAAATATCTCCGCAATTAATCCCAGATTAATTTTCTCTCTCTTCTAATTAATCCCAGATTAATTTAGAGTGCGAGTTATACGTCATCGGTGAATAAAGGATCTGTATCAGGCATAGTATACGTAGTATTGCGTATTTCTGTCCAGTATCGAATGATCATGTGCTAGGCTTGGGGCTGGAATTGTGTATGCCCCGTACGAAGTACATGTCGGATGTCTGGTGACTAGTCTTTATAATCGGATAAACCTGACCTTGTCATTTTATCCCGATAGCTGCAGCATTAAGAGAACCAGTCCCGTATCCTACGTGACCATCATCTCCATATGACTGGAGTGACACTTCCATCTTGACATCACACCCAACACACTACGATTCTCAATATACCCAGTATTGGCGTACACAAAACCTGTTAAAGCCCTGGATGACCTCAACCAAAGTATATTGATTGTCGCAAGTATTAGTGGTGCAAGTCTCAGGTTAAGACCAAATACACCTACCCTGATTTCGAACTTCCATAGACACATAGTCATACTACCAATGGAATTCCGAGGGGCTCTTATCCAGAGCGAAGCTGTTTCCCGTACCATCGGTGAAACACAACCTCCTATTACACTTGCATGAGTATCCTATACCCAAATATATGAGAACTATGTCGTTGTGCCCTCACAACGCGCACAAGTGCAATACTAGTCTTTTACGTATTTATCAATGTCCAATCTCGATAATACTCTGACTAAGGATATTTAATGATTTATCCTTCGTGGACTGAAACTGTCTCATATCATTCTCCGTCCAGGAACAAATCATAGGGACCTCTCATCATTTATATATCTAGGTGATATAATCACAAATGATAAGAGTGCAATCTCCTTTGTCACATAGTTAATTTGTACAACAACACTATGATATGTACAAATAGTGACGTTATGGGTCATAGTTGTCCAACAATCTCCCATTTGGCCTATAGCCAGTCACTCGAGTGTCT
This sequence comes from Zanthoxylum bungeanum, assembly GCA_019454045.1. Lineage (NCBI taxonomy): Eukaryota > Viridiplantae > Streptophyta > Magnoliopsida > Sapindales > Rutaceae > Zanthoxylum > Zanthoxylum bungeanum. Next base: position 75,773 of record SKCR01026575.1, read on the forward strand.
TACACCCGAACTATGTACGGTTGGCTCAAACTGCTGAAAAAATGATTTCGTCAGCGGATTTGCATGATTATTGTCTGATACGATTTATTCGATCATCACATCGCCACGATGTATGATCCGAACAAATCAGATGAATAGTCGAAGTATATATATGGATCGTTGATGAGACCATTAATTCTTTAGCCTGTGCTGACGCCTAGCTCAGCTGCTAACAAAACTATATCTAATCTAATTAGATTTATTTATCGACCCAGAAGGCTTCCATTACCGCCTCAGCTGCAGCAATAACCTACATTTGTTGTTTATTCGGTAACAGTATCTTGCTTGGAAGATTTCCAGCTCACTGTTCCGTTATTCAAACTTTATAGTTCGTTTGCGACTTATAGTCGTCTTTATCGGTTTAGGAAAATTGCTACAGTGATCCCAGTCACTTCAAGTTCTCCTTCTCCATAAACTAAGACAGCATCCTTAGTTCTCTAAGATACTAACAGATGTTCTTAACTTCAATCCAGTGACTATCACTCGGATTGGCCTGTTTGTGAATCTATATGCTCAAAGCGTAAGAGACACCAGGTCGCGTATATTTTTCAATGTACGATTCCACTGAGAGTTTTCGAAAGCCAAGCTTTCACCGATAGTTACTTTATGGGAATATCATTTCCAAGAAATGACATATTATCATTATTTACAAGACAACCACTGTCAGTGCGCTCCCACTAACCTTCTTATATACACAAGAATCATTTCGTTTTGAATTAAATCATAAACTATTATGATTACATCAAAACAATAATTCCAAGAACCTATGTTTGCTTCAATCCAAACTTAGATCGAATAACATGCAAACCTTGTTTGCTAGTTTTGGTACGACAAAACCGACAGGATGTTATAAACATCCTTCAAAAGGTTTCCTTTTCAGGGAAGCGATTTTCCCGTTAAGCTGGCATATTTCATAAATGAAACACGCAGCTTTAGCAAGCATTATCCAAATGGATTTACCGTGGCAACAGGTAAAAGGTTGAATCGTAATCAACACAATGTTGATAACGATACCTTTCCGTTAAAAGCCTAGCTTTATACGTTGGTATGTTGCCATTCATGTATGTCTTCCTTGAAGCCTTATAAGTACCAATAGGCACAATGCCTTGCGGTACATCAACTAGTGTCCAAACATAGTTGATATACATGGAATCCATTTCGGACTCATGACACTTTGTCATAATAGGGAGTCGATACCTTGTATCACTTCCTCATACGTAGTCAGTTGGTATACCTCAGTAAGATTGACATCTTTATGAGGTGAGATCAGAAACCCAGACCCCATGTTGTTTTCTAATTCTCTCCGACATACGCGGTTCTTGTGTATACGAAGATTAATGGTAATAGTTTCATCTTTGATGAACTATTTATGTTCCATTAAGATTCGGTGCCTTGAACAGTATTACTCTGATTTTCATCGAGTTATACTATCCTCCCACTTACCACTATATATCGGTATTCCTCTTAGGAAAACCGCATGGTGAGCAACAATCTAATTGTTCTCATGTGAGTTATATAAGTATTATACTTATGGTATCCCTATGATAACCTACAATTGGCACTTATCCAATTTGGGTTTTAGTTTGGTATAATCCAAACATATGCCTAGCATACCCAAATTTTCAGGAATGAGAAAACCTGGTTTCTTTCCCGTTCATATCTAATATGATATCTGTCAAACAAATTTTTATGGAACCTTATTCAAAATAAGTTATGCACTGTTTAAAGCTTATCCGTTGAAGGAAATGGTAGCTCAGACCGACTCATGATTAACCTTATCATGTCTAACATAATTTGGTTTATCTCAGTTCGGACACATCGTCAAACTGACGTGTTCCAGAATGAGTCATCATTTGAAAGAATACTATACTCTTTCAAGTTTATAAGAAACTTATTGCTTAAGTATTTTCCATTACGGTCTTACCGTGACGGTTTAATATTATAGCCGATCTGTTTGTCTATTTCGTGTCGAAACTGTAAAAGTTTCTGATTTGTGTTCTTCAAAAGAAACACATAACCATAACACGATGCCACATCCGTAAAGGTCACGAAATCCCACTTGCTTCACTATGAATTTGGGCTAACAGATAGGTGGCTTTTACACTTTTACCAAGTAAACAGTGTTTTAGGCACTTTGCCCAATAAACTAGATTCGTAGACTTTATTTGATTAGAATCAAATCAGTCCTAGTATCCACTATTCAAAAGTGTGGATATACGAGTCTTGTTTAATTGTGTCCCAGACAATAATGCCACAATTAGTTTCATCTGATCAAATCAGTTGAGCTATTTATTTGTCATATTATATATTCGAGATTTATTTATATTCAAAATATAAATTCTGTCATTCACATCTAATGTGTTTATCTCAATATCATCTTTATATAATAAAACACTTTAGTGTTCTAGAATATAAAGGTTCACCCGCAGCGGGTTAAACACTGATATGGAGATAATGTTCCTAGCCAAACTAGTTACATTATAACAGTTTCCTAATTTAGGTACACACCCGAGGGTAGTTCCTAAACTTAGGTATCTACGGTTAAAACAGCGACATTCGTTCCATTTCCAAATCACAGATTAATCTCGATTGAAGTCAGTATCCTATTCAAAATAGATTCTGAACATCAATATATATATTTATGTACCACACTAAGCATTTAAAATCCAATTTTAATACTATTAGTGAACATAATTATGACAATCATATTTGAAGTCAGAGCCTTGCTCGTCTTCAACTCCTTCATGTCTGCTTTGTCCAAACAGCATTCACGCATCCGCGATCCCGTTTGCCACAATTAAGCAGACATTTTGGGATATGTCATTTATCTTCCCAGAAGACTATAATGATTTTGCCTTTGCCCTTTTCCATATTCCAGTAGCCTTTGGCCAAGCCTCGGGTTTCTAGAACATCGAAGTAAGGTGCGCTTTGCGCTACTTGCCTTATTGTAAACTTTGACTTTGTCTCCTTGAGAATAGTCATTAACTCTCCAAGAGTTAAGTATTGCAATTTTAGTACTTCTAAAATCTAAAGATAGATTTATAAAGATCCTTCAATTTCTTTATCATACTTTAAGGATATAATCCTTAGTTCTGATTCAGAAATTAAGGTGTCTACTGCGACAAGCTTAATGGATTAAGCACTAAAGTTATCATTGCATGATCTTCCAAAGATTATGCTCTACTGTTTGCTTAACTCCGGGCTTAGGCTTAATATGTTATTTTATCCAATAAAGTAACTTATTATTTTCCAGGACCGTCCTGAAATTATATTCCCAATTTGAAAATTAAACCATTTAAATACATTTTCCCTAAGATTATGTTTTAAATGTCAATCTTTCAATTTTATCTTCATTTTAATAGTCCAACTATTTAATCAACGATTTAGGTACTATTTATTATAATGATTACAATAGTCCAACTATTTAATCAACTATAATTTAATAGATTAAAATCAATTATATCGATTACTATAATCCAATTATAAAATCAACTATAAATGAATAGTTTGAATATATTCCAACTATTTATTAAAACAACATTTAAATATTAGTCCAACTAACATTTAATTTATAACGACGAATGATATTTGTTTGAGCGCATATGGCGAGTAATTGAACGAGTATTGCAAATTCAATTCTTGCCCCCACTATTTTTCGGCGAACCTCTAACCCTCTGTCGAGTACTCGGGAAACCGTGTTTCCTAGTGGGCTAGGATCCCGTTAAATATCACACAATCTTGACTTTGGCCAACAAACTGTATGATAATTAACTAGGTAGATCTCTAAGATCTATTGGATCCAATCCAATTCCTAGATCCGGTAGGGGGACATCCAAGTCCGAAACATATATCTTATATATGCCAATACATCCAATGTATTACCTAACATTTTTCCTCTGAATCAACTAAGCCTTGGCTTCGGCACAACAAACTTAGTGATCCCAGTTAAGCGCGACCCATTGACCATGGAAAGCTTCGTAATCAATGTCGATGGACAAGAAATGGTCTTGACTTTTGCCAACAAACCAAAACTTGGACAAGACACCGATATGGAACAAAGCCTTCGTGATTCAAACACATCCTCGACAGACAAAGGCCTTGACTTTGGCCAACAAACCAATGCCGTCTTAGATCTTGAGTAGGAATCACTCAATGGAAGGAAAAACGCTTAATATTTTACGAGGGTTTTTCGCGTGCAAATTGGCAACCAATTTATTATCTTTGTTAAGGTCTTATCATCGTACACCCTTAAACATGCATTCTAAACACATAATAAAGCGCGTATAATAAAGTAATAATGATATGCGGATGGATACTTTACACATTGATCCTAGATCAAATCTCTCCCTTTCTCTCTCCCACTAGCACATTTATTACTTCCAAATCTCTCCCTTTCTCTCTCCCGCTAGCACATGTATTACTTCTACCCGTTACACTACACTTCTAAAGAAACCTCATTTACATTGAGGGGAATATGTGAGAAGAGAATACAAAGAATGAGGAGGTAATAAGGCTGGAAACGCAGGTCCAATTAATAAATCAAATTTATTATAACAATTTCTAAAATTGCCCCACCCATCTAATATCCATCTGATATACATTATTCATGCATCGCAACCATGTATTCACACAAGCATGTTATCAATAAATCTAATCAAATTAATTAATCTGATAATTAGTGATCATCCAATGTTCAAACAACGATTTGATTTTTCTCGAGTCAAACTCGTTTTGCGAATAAGTACTCAAAGTACGAATTCTCGAATTAAATTAAACTACATAATTAAACCCAATTTAATATGCATTCAATTCTAATTCGCTATTTAATTCCAAATTAAATACTACACTTTAATAATGAACTTTTACGACTTAAATTCCAAATTTAATCGTTACGGGTCTCAAAGCCCGATTAACGTCCAACGCCAATTTAATTAAAGTCCAATGGGCTTTTAATTAATTTCTTAAGGCGTAGACTTTTGGTCAACTCGGGTCAAACCGAATAACCAAAATCCAATCCGGGAATTACCTTATAAGCCCATAAATCAATTTTGGCCCATTAGGCCCAATTAAACTTTAAAGGTCCATTAAGTCGCATTTGGGCTTTATGGAAGTGGTTTTGGGCCTAATTGGATCCAACCAATTTTGCCTAAACCCAACTTTGTAAAACAAAGCCCAACAAGCCCAATTACAACACTTAAGCCCAAATCTAATTTTAAGGCCCAAATAATTAAATTCCAAAAATCCAATTTTCTCAATTTAATTATCAAAGTGTATAACATGATTAATTACCCAAATTAACATTTCTAAAACATCAATATACACAATTAATCATGCTCAATTTCATCATCACATGTCCAACACATTTTGATTAAAATCAAACCCAATTACATGCTCAAAGTCTCGACAATGGTGGGAAATTTATTTCCGAATTGGTTTCAATCCAATTAAATCCACAATCGACATAAATCAACATCCTCAATCATTTCAAGTCATCCAATGATCAACGAAACAAAAAATCACCAAGACACTTAGGGCTATAACTCTCGGCAATTAGGGTTTATTATGCCAAATTACAAATCCAATCCAATTGAATTAAATTCAACATTAAATAAATATTCCCTAATGATTTCCAACACATACAATGAATCAAAAATCAAAATTCCAAGACATTATGGTTCATCAACCATTCGGCCAAGCTATCCAATTTTGGGGAAAATTATTCCAAATCATTTTTCTTGAAATTGATCAAATCAAACTTCAATTAAACATGTTTTAAGCATACTCAATCATCCAATTCAACCAAATCATGCTTGAAAATATTTTACCCAAATTTTAAGCCCTAAACCTTTTCATGCTCAAACCTTGCTCTAGATGCCATTGTTGGTTTCTATTAAGGTCCCAAGATCAATAATAAGCATGAAATCATGTGTGAATAACAATCGAGAAGTTGCGGAATACTTACATCGATCGGTTGAGCGACGTAGAGGCAACAAAAATTTTTCTTTTCCTCTTCACTGCATTCGGCAGTTCACTGCCAGTGCTCACTGGTTTCAGCCTTTTGGATCAACTTCGTCAAGCTCCAAGCTTCATCGAACGATTCCCGGCTCATGGGTGGACTTCCATATCACCTTCGTATGTCTCGTAAGTGTGCTAGCACTTGTGATTTTGCCACAAAATCCACTCTTGCTTCCCTCATTGCTCACGGCAGTTCACACCAAAACCATAAGGTTTTTGCCCCTCCATGGGCGTGTTTGTGAAGAAGAGAAAGAGGGGATAAAGATGTGTGTGAGAGAGAAAAAATGTAAAGTCTTTTTGTTTTCTAAAAACAAATAAACATATACCAAATTTTCTTTCAAAAGTCAAGCCATAAATGGCTCCAACCACTCCCATCACTCAATCACTCAATCACATCAATCACAAGTTGTCAAGTCACATCACTCAAAGTGACAAGTGATTTGATGCTTGATGCTACTAGCGATTTGAGGCTTGATTTGACATGCCGCACTCGAATTCGAAATGCGAATGCGCTCGTAAATAATCTCGGGCTCAGGTTCGCTAATTCCAAATTAACAAATTTTCCGTTGCGTCGTAATTAAATGATTACGCCTAGCAAAATCACTATTCACATTGCTAACGAATTAATTCTAAATTAATTCATTCGCCCGAATTAAAATCTAATTTTAATTCCGCATCGAAATCCAATTTCGTTTAATATATCAAATATATTAATTTATCGATTAATTCCAAATTAATCATTATCTCTCTTTTATTGATATTTTATCCCAGATAAAATATCTCCGCAATTAATCCCAGATTAATTTAGAGTGAGAGTTATACGTTATCGGTGAATCTTTGGGAAGCGACCCATGAGATCCCCGGATATGTTGGCAGTAAATACGGTCGTTGGACTATCCTAACACGTAAGTACCTCGTACTACGTTTATACCGATTTACAAGACAAGGTTGGCCTCTAGCAAAGCGCCATGCCTACCCAATTCTCCGGAAATATCCTTACAGGAATAAAGGATCTGTATCAGGCGTAGTATACGTTGTATTGCGTATTTCTATATAGTATCGAATGATCACGTGCTAGGCCTGGGGCTGGAATTATGTCTGCCCCCATACGAAGCACATGTCGGATGTCCGGTGACTAGTCTCTATAATCGGATAAACCTGACCTTTTCATTTTATCCCGATAGCTGCAGCATTAAGAGAACCAGTCACGTATCCTACGTGACCATCATCTCCATATGACTGGAGTGACACTTCCATCTTGACATCACACCCAACACACTACGATTCTCAATATACCCAGTATTGGCGTACACAGAACCTGTTAAAGCCCTGGACGGCCTCAACTAAATTATATTGATTGTCACAAGTATTAACGGTGCAAGTCTCAGATTAAGAGCAAATACACCTACCCTGATTTCGGACTTCCATAGACACATAGTCGTACTACCAATGGAATTCTGATGGGGTCTTATCCAGAGCGAAGCTGTTTCCCGTACCATCTGTGAAACACAACCTCCTATTACACTTGCATGAGTATCCTATACCCAAATATATGAGAACTATGATGTTGTGCCCTCACAACGCGCACAAGTGCAATACTAGTCTTTTACGTATTTATCGATGTCCAATCTCGATAATACTCTGACTAGGGATATTTAATGATTTATCCTTCGTGGACTGATATTGTCTCATATCATTCTCCGTCCAGGAACAAATCATAGGGACCTCTCATCATTTATATATCTAGGTGATCTAATCACAAATGATAAGAGTGCAATCTCCTTTGTCACATAGTTAATTTGTACAACAACAGTATGATCTGTAAAAATAGTGACGCTATGGGTCATAATTGTCCAACACAAGAAGCTTTAGTTAACATGGAACCTGAACCTTTGGAGGTTGCACCACCAATATCCATTCAAGACAGAACCATTCCGGTGGTCGACGGCTTCAATTCCCGTATCGTAATTCCTCAATTACCAGCAAATGTGTGTGACATCAAAACATGCATTCAGATGATTCAATAGTCAGTGCAGTTTGGGGGGAAAGCAACTGAAGATCCTAATACCCACATCAGCAACTTTCTGGAAGTTTACGACACTTTTAATTACAACAAAGAAGCTGAAGAAGCAATGAGACTGCGGGTTTTTCCATACTCCTTGAAGGACAAACTAAAGCTTGGCTACATTCACTACCAGCAGGTTCCATCACAACTTGGAACACTTTAGCCATCAAATTCCTTGCAAAGTACTTTCCACCGGCCAGAACTGGAAAGCTGAGAAATGACATCACATCCTTTGTAGAACAAGACTCTGAAAATCTCTACGAAGCTTGTGAAAGGTACAAAGATTTGCTCCAGAAATGTCATCACCATGAGATTCCAAAATGGCTTCAAGTCCAAACTTTCTATAATGGACTTTCTGGACTGATGAGAACCACAATCGATGCTGTTAGAGGAGCTTTAATGGCAAAATGAGAAGATCAAGCTTGTGACCTAATCGAAGAAATGGCCAACAATAATTCCTTATGGTCAACAGAAAGGAGCATGATCCAAAGAATTACAGGAATTTATGAAAGTGGAGCCAATACAGCAGTCAACGCCAAGCTAGATCAGATATGCAAATTTATGGAGACTCTTACCACTAGATCCACAAGTTCACCATATGGAGGAGCACCGGAACCAAATCAACTTGAAGAGACGGTGAATTATGTCAACAATTTCAACAGACAGAGGAACAATCCATATTCCCACACCTACAACCCAGGGTGGAGGGATCATCCGAATTTTTCATGGAGCAACAATTCAGGGCAAAAGAACAATCCACCACCTGGATTCCAACAGCAGAACTATCCACCACCTGGATTCCAGCAACAGAACAAAGGCCAGGAATAGATAAATGAACCAGGAATAGCAGAAGTGTTGGCTCAGTTAAAAAAGTATGATGCTATGTTTCAGAGCCGATCTGCTTCCATCAAAGCACTGGCGAATCAAATCGGACAACTGGCCAATGCTCAGAGTTACAGACCGCCAGGTAATCTTCTCAGCAACACAGAACCAAATCCAAGGAATCGAGGGAAGGAGCAATGTCAAGCCATCACCTTGAAAAGTGGTACTGAGATCAACAAAGATGTTGGAATCAAGGCAACAATTGAGGAAGTTCCAAAAGATGCAGTTCCACAGATGGAGGAAAAAGAAGCAAAGGAAAAAGAAAAAGATCAGATCACTCCACCTCCACCTCCACCTTTTCACAGCGACTTTAGAAAAATAAATTGGACAAGCAATTTGCTCGATTCCTGGAGGTGTTCAAAAAGCTGCACATCAACATTCCATTTGCAGAAGCCTTGGAAGAAATTCCCAGCTATGTAAAATTCATGAAAGACATTCTTTCACGAAAACGGATATTGGGAGATTATGAGACAGTAGCATTGACGGAAGAATGCAGTGTCATCATTCAGAGGAAACTTCCCCCGAAGTTGAAAGATCCTGGCATTTTCACTGTCCCATGCACCATTGGGGAACACTATATCGGTAAGGCTTTATGTGATTTAGGAGCTAGTGTTAATTTGATGCATTTTTCTATTTACAGGAAACTACAAATTGGAGAAGCAATGCCTACCTCAGTCTCACTACAACTTGCTGATCGAACGCTCGCATTTCCAAGAGGTGTTGTTGAAGACGTGCTGGTCAAAGTCGACAAACTCATTCTTCCAGTATATTTCATTATCCTAAACATGGAGGAAGACAAAGATGTACCTATCATCCTTGGTAAACCATTCTTGGCGACAGGATGAACTGTGATTGATGTACAAAAATGAGAACTAACTATGAAAGTTCAGGGCTTTGATAGAATATAATCTCTAACATTTCCACTCAAATGTTAAGTGAGTTGTAGCAAACAAAACACAAGAGTTGTGAGAGAGACATTACTTCCATTCTTGCAAGAGTTGTGAGAGAGTTAGAGAGAAGAAAATCCAAAATTCTTTTCATAAGTGTTGAGAGAAAATTTGCTCAAGTGTTAAGTGAGAGTTTTCAAAAGCCAAAAGATTTTGTGACAACATAATTCTCTAAAGAGTATAGAGATTAATCTTTATGAGTAAAGCCTACATTTTGGTTTTGAGTCATAGTTCGGAAGATTGGGTGGTTGATCCAAGCATCGGATCGCAAAGGATTACATCTATAACAAGCAAAGTCATTCACTGCAAGAAGTCACCAAAGAATTGGTGGATTCGGAAAGTTCAACAAAAGAAGAAGACGGAAAATTTTTCAAGGTCAGTCCGGGAGCCTAAGGCGTTTCCGCTACATATTTGGAAAGCGTTTCTATAATTTCATCTAGAGCGAAAGGTTGAAAAGTGTTATTAACCATTCTCTTTTTAAATTTTTTGTTTTAATGGTTTATATGAAATATAAATTATTAGCATGCATGTTGAGATGAGTAGGCACAATTTAGATTCATTAGATGAATGGTTTAATATTCATGAGATGAATGTTTTATTTTGATTCATGTGTTGAATGTATTGAGCTGATGGTTAATTTTTCCTCCTCTTATTTTTAGTATTGGGAATATAAGGCCATAAGGCTATATTCTTTCAAGTGTTGTAAAGTTCATTTCCTTATAATTATTTCAAGTTGTAACCCTAATTGTAACTTGAAGACCGATGCTGTGAAGGACTCTAGATTTACCGATTTCGAGAAAAACTCTACAACACATCATGGAGGAAGATTTGAAGACCAAAGAATGCCTTGGATTATTATTTGTACTTATTAGATTAGTATAGAAAAATAAGAGCCCTCTTAAAATAATTTATGATGTGTATGTTTTTTGCCATTACAGCCCCTGGAAACAAGCCGCGTCACGATGCGCACTAGCCCACGTTGCGACACACCAAAGTAATTTATCTATTGTATGGACCTTAATATCATCATATCGCGATGCTGGACTTATCACGTCGCGTTGCGTTCCAATGTTGCGATGCTAAATAGGCTACATCGTGACACCGAGCAGACCTGACGTCTTGATCGGTCTTGTTCTTGTATGCATCGCAACGCCCATCAAGGAGACACGACGCCCAACCTGAGATTATGAATGTGTTTAAAATATTTGAATAACATGTCATATAGCCTAGGGTGCCTACTCTTGTATTTTCATATGCCATAAATGTTGGGGTTTTGGGCGATGGGGCGCAGCGAAAGCACGGGTCCGGCCGAAATCGTATTTTAAAATTTTTTCAAAATACCGAATAAATTATTCAATATCTAATATGAATAATTTATTCATATTTCACCTAAATCTATTTATTCAATATCAAATATTGACATAAACATAGTTGAAACTTCGTGAAACTTTTACGAAAATCGTTTTTCGGTAAAATAGCTTAAAACATATTTTTGACCGAACCGACTACCCGAAACTTATGGAAAATGCTCAAGTCAGTTCCAATAGTGTCAGGGCAGTTCATGGGCTACCTGAAAAGTGACGGATTCACTGTTTGGACAGTCGTGACCAGGTTAGCTCAAAATCCACCTGGTAACGCCGTTTTTGGCCGTTTTCACTTATTTCAAGTCGGAAACACTTTCCGGTAATTATGCCAACTCCCAAAACACATCCAAAATATTCATAAGACAATAATTTCATTACAAAAACAGATTCATTTCCAGGTCTTACATAGAAAATGAAATTTGCCAAAAATTGATGCTGTAATCCAATTTTCACCAAGATTAATCTAATTAATCCAACACCAAAGAAATCCCACCACATATGAACAACTCTAGAAAAATTATAGGATATTTAGAGTGGATCAAAAACTCTAGAATGGAAACCAATTAAATATAATAAATGATAAACCTATCACTCGTACCTCAGAGGCACTAGTACTTTCAATTATATACCATTATACAAAAGATAAATTCAAATCTCAAACTTTTCAAGATTCGATTTTTATACTATACATATCATATATGTAACTGTAGAAACAAATAGAACCTAAATTAAAGTGATGAAAAAGCATTACTGGAGCATAACCCCAAAAGCGTTGAAAACCAATTCGGTAACACTCAATATCATCGAATCAAATCATGTAAGATTCGATAACTCCCACTGACCAATTCCATTAAAATGGAATCGCGAAAGTTTAATATTAAGTTAGAATCATACTCTTTAAATAACTTTAGAACTTAATTGCCTTAAATTCATTTGTTCGATCATATCAAACATCCTTGAATAATTCAAAGACTCACGATGAATTTTATATTTTTCAACACTTTAAAGAGAATATCTTTGATATTTTATCCGTGTTTCATCAGAGACATATTGAAAGCTCTCGAACCATTCAAGACATTCAACATGTTCTCTTAGAAACTCGCAACTAAGTCATGAAAATTCATTAACTAAGTTACGAAGTAGAGAAAACTATCTGAGGCAATTTCCAATTCATTAAACTATATACATCCAATGTATTCGTCTAATAAATCTTGTGGTCCAATGACAATCATCAGTTAAGTGAGATTTAATCACATCCTGAATACAATATTCATTAAATGGAAAAGGATTTGTGGTATGATCTTGTATCAGACCATCTTTTACCATAAGGAACAAGCATCCAATGCTTCTATGATAAAAACTCATAAAGCAAGGTTCTAAGTTATTTATTTTACCGAATATTTTCTTAATGCTTATCTTTCATTAATGACACTACTTGTCGCTTTAAAATATGTAACAACTGTTTATACAGAATAAGTAATTATCCAATAGTCACAAGTTCTGATATCAAATATCAAAACAGTTATTAAACATTATTTTAATTAACTAGATGGGAGATCTGGTATCTAATACCTACAGTTTTCGTATTGTGAGAATCGATATTCTCTATACACAACTATATGTATCTCATTTCTTAAGCTTTAAAATTTGCGTTCAATTATTCACAACATTTGCAAATAATCGATTAGCAAATTGTGTCAAACACGTGACTTCTAAAAGCCACTAAAGCCAAGAAATGTCATTATAAGACAAACAAATACTAATGGGGTTTTCTTAATGCCAGTCAAGAATCTCGAGACATGAACCATTCAAGTCAATTCTTACTACATAAGAAACAATTCTAACTAGAATAATATCCTAAACACATATATCATTTTCGATTACCTAATCGTGACTTAGAAACTAAGTCACAAACCATCTCGATTTTCAATAAAATCATAACAACAATTCCCGATGGTTTTAACTAATCTAACAATATCTAAGTCTATTGTCTTTCTAGAACCTATTCTAGAACTAGGCAACCATAAGTAAAGTCAGAAAACATATATATTCAGGTAATATATTATGCAGTGGATTAGAAATGTAAATCTACAAGCAATATAGAATAAAGGAAAACGAAAGCAGTAAATTCCAAAATATTACACACTGCTTAAGTTATGGATTTTAAACTCAGCAATGTCTCCCACTACTTTATGTAATACCGTAATCCCCAATGGACAATGGGAATTCAATAATTAAATCAAATTCCATAGTGAGAGTAGGATCCCATGAATATATTTCGACTCACAACTTTGGCACGATCTCGCCTACATATATTCATTAGGTAGACAACACTTTGTCAATCACTCACCAGTGACTCCTGATTTTGGTCCTGACCGTTTCTCATTGTGACAGCTTTGGCATGTTCACAAGGAGGCGTATCGAGGCTACACTTGTCAATGACAAACTCAAGCTACCAGTGTAGTCCTGACAGCTTTGGCACGTTCAGGATTTCCACTTTCACTTGAATTTATCCAATATTAATATACAACTGGTATGGATAATAATCCTATAACTACACCCTCACAGCTTTGGCACGATCTCGGATGCACTTATAGAAAAATACCCATAAGTCATACTGACAAGACGAACTAAGAAACATGTATCCAATACATGTTACTTTACAGCCATATTTAAAAGCAGAGATTTTCCAATGCAGAATTTTAATCTAAATCATTTTCTAAACATTTCAATTCTACTTTAGAAAACATAACACAATTTAACTATTAAATTTTCGTTATATTTTCCGTTAACGTAAAACCGAAAAGTAAAGAAATATATATAGATTACAAGCATGTGCGAACATTAAAATTGGATTATATATCATATATCAAGCATGAATAATGTAATGGATGAAGCATCAGACCCGCTCTGATACCATTTTTGTTGGGGTTTTGGGCGATGGGGCGCAGCGGAAGCGCGGGTCCGGGTGAAATTGTATTTTAAAACTTTTTCAAAATACCGAATAAATTATTCAATATCTAATATGAATAATTTATTCATATTTCACCTAAACCTATTTATTCAATATCAAATATTGACGTCAACATAGTTGAAACTTCGCGAAACTTTTACGAAAATCATTTTTTCACAAAATGGCTTAAAATGCATTTTTGACCGAACCGACTACCCGACACATATGGAAAATACACAGGTCAGTTCCAATAGTGTCGGGGCAGTTCATGGGCTGCCTGAATAGTGATGGATTCACTGTTTGGATAGCCGTCACCCGGTTGGCTCAAAATCCACCTGGTAACGCCATTTTTGGCCGTTTTCGCTTATTTCAAGTCGGAAACACTTTCCGGTAATTGTGCAAACTCCAAAAACACATCCAAAACATTCATAAGACAAAAATTTCATTACAAAAATAGATTCATTTCCAGGTCTTACACAGAAAACGAAATTGGCCAAAAATTTATGCTTTAATCCAATTTTCACCAAGATTAATCTAATTAATCCAACACCAAAGAAGTCCCACCACATATGATCAACTCTAGAACAATTATAGGATATTTAGAGTGGATAAAAAACTCTAGAATGGCAACCAACAACAATTGATGAATTTGGAAAGTGATTACACTAATTACTTCCAAATACACTTCACACATGCATCTATCTCTTCCAATTCATCCACCAAACCAGAAAGCCCCAAAAAATCAGAATCCAAGGAACCCTAGAACACTTCTAAAAACTCAAGAAATAAGAAACTAAATTTCCAAGCTTAGGGGTATGGTAGATTACCTTTAATCCTCCAAATCCGTAGTTATTTTCTTGAGTTTTTCCTTTGATTCTTCATGGAATCTTCAAGCCATTTTGGATTTTTAGAGGCAAAGTTGTTCATGGTTTATTGGAGAAGAAAGAGAAAACAATTTTCTAATTTAAAGAGGAAGAGTTTGAAATTATGATGGTATTAGGGTAATTTATCATTTTGTATTTCATTAAAATAAAAAGAAGATAAGATAAGCATCAAGTTATATCAAATCAAATTTGAACACTTAGCTTAATAAATATCATGCCACTTGTAACAATAATAACCAAATACTTTTCATAACAATTATGGAAAAGATTTATCAATAAACTATTCAAATATTTAATATTTAAATATTTAAATAATTAATTAATATAATAATTATTATTATATATATATATATGTATTTCATTTACAATAAATGATAAATACATATATTAATGGCATGTGTCAAAATCTCATTTGACGAATAATTAATGTGTATCTAATCATATTATGTATCAAATACAAATACACAATAATTAGAAATGACCAAAATCCTCTAATGCATGTGTTGTCGTTTAACCGATTAAATGATCCAAATTAACTCATTTAATTTGATGAAGTATTATGAATAATCTATATTATTCATCTCGAGTTGCCCAAGTGCTCAACGCGTACACCTCATATTGTGGGACTCTCTAAGTTTAGGTTTATCCGTCACGAAATCCAATTTTGTGTCCATAATCCACCCACTCATGGACTATAACGACCACGGATAATCTCGCTAAACTATGCAAGTCGAGGTCATAGCATACGTATAATCCCTCCGTCACAGGCCATCTGTATTATACCTGGGATATAGATAACGACGTCAAATCTGTTCGGTATAATATAATCGACTTTCAATTTACGATCACGAAATAACACTTGGAACTGGTTTCTGATGTTATACCACAGCCATGGATTTACTAGATCGCAAACACGTAAGGATGCCTATGCCCTGTAAACAGTACTGACGGATCCTATCTTGATACGCACAGGATATCATGAGCATCAGTCTACACCCAACGAACAGGCGGAGGTCTGATCATGAATAGATTGTTGACGTGACTGCCATCAAAGTATGGAGGATAGCTCATATATCCACAGTGATATCTCAAGTCGAATGACCACTATGCTCGCTCAACTCGAGAAGGTTCCTATTGACGTTGGTGTACCATCTATTAGGAAACCTTCCATGAGTCGTTCAGTGTCTTATCAAATAAACACCTACATGTCTATACGAGTCTCCCGAAACTCATGGTTCACTGGGATAAACCATCGGGCCAAGTCACGATATACGACATGTACTGGTCTCAGCGGATTTTACTAACCGACCCGAGTTAGCAAATCTTGACCAGGAACCTTATTTAAGGATATATAACTAATAGTACGTTTCCCAATGTCAATTACAAACTACGTTGTAACTGCGCACTATACTGTAAATCCTAGGGTCTTTCTCTAATATACACGTATCACTGAACCAGATTCAGTTTCGATCTAATCGTAATCAGATATCTAATCGCAATTAGATCGAATAAGCGTATAAAAGACAAGGGTGCTACCACTGAAATTAGGAATATTATGGAAAATATAATTGCTCGTATTTATGAATCGGACATAAATACGATCCAGATTGGCACTCCGAGCACTAACCCTAACAATTACATGTTTAGATGCATGATATTCTAAGTCATAAAATGTGATTTTATGTAAGATAAAAGTTAAATTAAAATATGATATGCATGAAAACTAGTTAATAAGATTAATTGGTTTTATGGTTTAACAAATAAGAATTCAAAGTCTAAGACTTATGGACCTTATGAGTGCATAATATTTTCCTTAGTATATCAGATGGAAACCCATAAATATCATAGCCGATTCCGAATGGATGGTAATATGATTTGCACTTATAATATACTTATTGTTAGGGATATGCCCTATACCCAACTTATGGATGGGCTATATGTACATGTATTTGTAATATTTTCATTAATTAATAAAATGGCAATCTTTATTATACGTGTCTTACATAACTTATATGAATCATCAAACACTGTAATAAAGCCCTTGGAGTAATAAGATGATGGCTTACACGCCTTATGAGAATCATTACTCTTAAACGTTCCTAGTCATAATTTTATGAATAATCTGGGCATTCACAAAGCGGAGAGACTAGCATGATGATATGATCCACCCTTAAGTGGGGTAGCCGATCTCATAGGCTACTAGCGGAGATCCGTCCGCTTGGTGTATCACGTTGATGCATGAGTTGCTCGTGTCCATCGAACTGACCGCCGAAAGTTTTCACATTGAGTGTTTATCCCATGTGTCTGTGAGAACATTCATGTATCGATTGTATGACTAGTCCTTAGACTTGAGGTCTTTACAATCTTATATGTGGATCAAATAACTTTGACATTCTCCTTCCCCGGTTCAAAAGATCCGGTCATAAGGGTATGATTGGGTCATTTGTTGAAACACATGAAGTTTGTAAAGATACAACAGAGAATCACCACTCTCTCGGATAATATTTTCTTATAAGAGTAGTATTCGCGGGTTGATATGTGTGATCAGTGCTTGAGATTGTGGCCGCAGTGGAAGAATCATGTGAGATTCTTAGGTTAGCACGATTCATGACACTATCAACATCATACCTTTGACTATATAGGTAGACACTTTCCATACCCTAGGTCAAACGGTGGGGATACAGTGAAGCGAGGGACCGTATCATATGTATATCGCATACAGAATGGGTATATATTTTTCCTTCTCATTTGGGGGCCTTGGCCTAGATGTCAACCTTGGTCATTGAAATCGAACGACCATCTGATCGGAGGATAATTTATGTTCGATTAAATTATCATAATTCATTTCATGTCCAACTTGAGGGGAACCCAAAAGGTCACACACAACAAAGTCGAAATCAATGGTTAACAGTGCACAGTACAAATTTAACAGCATATATGATTGCTCTAGGAATTGTTCATAAATGGTTCAATGTGTTTAATTATTGAACAGATCATTTATGAGGTTCAATAGTGGCCTAGGGATTGGTGAATGACGATAGGAGCACTTTGAGAATTGGAATAAATAAATAAACGTGAATAGTAATGTGAATAGTAATTTTTTTTTATATGTTATTTGTTTTGAATTCCAATTCGGCCCAAACTCTTATTAGGGTTTTATAATCTCATTAAACCACTAAATTAAGATCCAATGGCTAAGATTAAATTAGCTTTTATCCCACATCGGATTCTTAATTAATTTTGTTGTCTTTGGAGCACCTATATAAACCCAAAGAATTCTTCACAAATTTTTGCACCAATCCTTTCATATCTTGGGTTTATATAAGTGAGAAACTCTAAATTTTAAGAGTAAGCCACTAATTTTGAGGATCCTTAAGTCTAATTGACTAGAGGAACCTCGAGTTAAAAGTTTTGAGGTATTTACCTAGGCTAGCACCAAGGGCAAAATACTTGTACACTCAAGGCGTAGTCTTGCCGTTGAGTTTTGGCTTTGGTGTGTGCACTTTTGGAGGCCACACACTTGGGTGGCTCTTTGGAATGTGGAAGAGCTTGTTGATTTCAAGAAAAGCTTATAGATTGGAGGGAGGACTGGAGGAGTCTTTGGTTCAAGTAAGTCTTTTTTCTTTCTTTATTTTAATTAGAGTTCTTATGATAGTTAGCATGTTTAGGTTTATGTTCTTTGCATGTTTTATGAGTTTTTATGCTTAGAATATATAGTAACATGCCTAGGCTTGTAGAATAATCAAAACAAATGGGTCTTGGGCAAAGGTATAGCGGGATCATAATTTGATTTATTTAATTTTCCGCTGCGCACTCGCGGCCGCTTCCCAATAGTGGTATCAGAGCGCCGTTTTTTTTTATTAGTGCTCTCTCATTTGAACTCGAAATTGGGTGTGTAAAATCTCGTTGGAAAGCTAACACCCTGAACTTAATATTAGGTACAATTTGTGCATGATTTGGTTAAGATTTGAATTGTGAAATTGCATTTAAAATTCACGCATCTGTAAAAAAATATGAATAGCAAATTTATTTGATTAAAATAAAATGCAATGTAATAATTAAATATTAATGAAAGTTATTTAATGCTTAAAATAGTTCCAACATATTAAAAATCATATGCTTGATGATTCTATGTATGATTAGAATTGGCATGATTATTTTAGGTTGCAAGCATCTAGAGACTTTCTAAGGAAATAGAGAGTGTATTGCTTATCCCTTAGCTAAGTAATTATTCCATGATGAACTTATAGATTTATTACCTTTAAGGCTAATAGATATAAATCACTTGTTTATAATAAAAGACATTATAAAAGATACAAGTGGGGTGGGACCAAGGCGTTAATAAAACTTTCCAAACTAAAGTTAATTTAACCAAAGGTATTACTAGAGTTAGATAATGATTTGGTGTCTTCCTTCACTCACTACCTTTTTATAACCAAAAGGAAAAGCTGTGAAGACATCTAGATAATCATTTACTCAAATCTTACCTTAAAGCATATTTAAAGTATTGGACTAATTTGGAGGATCTATTATTTATTCATGTCACCAATGCAATAGGAGCCTAAGAGGTAAGGGTATTTAAGAGAGTTCGCTCCACCCTCCCTCTGGTGAATTTTCAATGGATGAATCCATTTGACAGTTATTCACTTAAACTTGCTAAAATCCTCAATAATAATTTAAGTCTAAAATTTACCTCCCATTGTAAAGTATAGACCCAAAGGGCTTAAACCGTATTGGCAGGACTAGGCTTTACTAGACTGACCAATACAAATTTGTCCTTGAATCATACTATTGACAATGGTTTGACTTTTCTAAGTTATAAGACGCATCGACCCTTAGGCGTGGTCTTATAACTTAATGGCAAATATTGGGTGTCCACAAGGACTAGCATAAGCTATGGCATGTTTGATTGCCCAACCCAATGATCAAGGAATTGTGATATATATCATAAATTGGTTGGGAACCTACCTAATTATCGTATTTTATAACGACCGGCCCTAGTCGGAGTTATGAAATGATGATAATAGGGTCCTTGCCCATAAGAAATCCATCATATTGGGGTTAATGCGATTTGCTTAAAATTTTAAAACAATTGAGTGGGAGCAACTTCATAATATTAAAAACCCATGTTATTATGAAACATTAATGAAAACATATTCCTAATTTTAACATTCTCTTTTAACAAGTGGGTTAAAATATTTAACAAACATTCAAATGGCAAACAGAGTATCACTTCATTCCATCCTTGATGAGCATAAGCTCAAAAGGAACAACTACAATGACTGGTTTAGAAACCTTAAAATTATCTTACGACAAGAAAACATTTTCTATGTTCTTGAAAAATAATTTCCCCTAGAACCCGCAGAAGATGCAGACCAAAATACATTTTATGCTTGGAAGAAACACGTCGATGATTATGAGCAAGCAGTTTGCATAATGCTTGACTCTATGTCGGACGAAATTCAGAAAGCTCATGAAGATATGGATGCTCAAACCATCATCTTTCACTTGAATGAGTTGTATGCAACTTCCATTCATACCGTGAGATTCCAAGTGTCATGTGCCTTATTCCAAACAAGGTATAATGAATGATCTGTTAGTGGACATGTTCTTAAGATGATTGGCCACATTGAAAAATTGGCCAACCTCGGGTTCATCATGGATCATGAGATAGGTCACGATCTAATTCTTTAGTCCTTACCAAAAGACCTCTCTAACTTTATTATGCAGTTTCATCTGTCTGATAAAGAAGCTACTTTAGCAGAATTGCACAATCTGATAAAGCAAGCAGAGAATGACTTGAAAGCGGATCTTAAAACCTTCGTCATGCTTACGGGTACGGACCTGAAGCAACGAGGCCCAAAGAAAAATAAGGGCAAGGCCAAGGCTCCAGATCACCTAAAGCCCAATGGTAAGGTGGAGAAGAAAAATGGAAAGGGGAAATGTTTCTTTTGTGGAAAGAATGGTCATTGGAAGAAAGACTGCAGATCCTTTAAAGCCAAGGAAGCTAGAGAAGCCCAATAGGCCAAGAAGCCCAATGCTTCAGGAATGTTGTATATGGTTGAACTATATTCTCATAATTATGAACCTTCTACTTGGGTGCTTGACACCAGTTGTGGGACTCACTTGTGTAACAATGTGCAGGGCCTAAGAAAGAGTAGGAGACTCCGTTATGGGGAGGTTGACTTACGCATGGGTAATGGAACAAAACTAGCTGCATTGTGAGTAGGGACTTATTCATTAGTTTTTCCCAATGGTTTAGTTTTAGACTTAGAAGATTTTGTTTATGTACTTTATCTAGTAAAGAACACCATTTCAATTTCTTCTTTATGTAATAAAGATTTTTCATGCCTAATAAGTTGTAATGAATGTTCTATTTATTTCAATGAAATAAAATATGGAGATGGTATTTTGAATAATGGTATCTATGTCTTACAAACTAACAAAGAATATTCAACCTCTAATATATACAACGTTAACTCGAATAATCTCAATGAATCACTTCTATGGCACAATCGCTTAGGTCATATCAATGAAACAATATTAACTAAGCTACATAAGGATGGGTATTTCAGACCCTTCAAATATGAACCTTATGAAACTTGTGAGTCTTGTTTACTTAGTAAAATGATCAAATTACCCTTCAAAGGTAAAGGACAGCGTGCATCGGAGACATTAGAACTCATACACTCTGATGTATGCGGACCAATGCCAGTCACCGCTAGAGGTGGATTCTCCTACTTCATTACCTTTATCAATGATCACTCGCGATATGGGTATGTGTACCTTATGCGGTACAAATCTGAAGCCTTTGAGAAATTCAAAGTCTTCAAAGCTAAAGTAGAAAACCAGCTTAATAAAAGTATTAAGTCACTAAGGTCTGACCGAGGTGGTGAATACTTAATCGATGAATTTCAAGATTACTTGAGAGAAAATGACATTGTTTCCCAGTGGACTCCTCCGGGAACTCCACAGCATAATGGGGTCTCTGAAAGGAGAAATCAGACATTATTAGATATGGTCCGATCAATGATGCCAGACACGGATCTACCTCTTTCATTTTGGGGTCTTGCTTTAGAAAATGCAACACTACTACTAAACCAAGTTCTTTCCAAGACTGTTAGTCAAATACTATATGAGTTATGTTCTGGGAAACATTTTAGTCTTAGTTATCTAAGAGTTTGGGGATGTGACGCATATGTTAAGCTCACACAAACTAACAAATTGGATGATAGGGCAGTTAAATATAAGTTTGTAGGATATTCCTTGAACTCAAGAGTACACGTGTTCTACGTCCCAAATGAACAAAGAACATTTGTCTCACGAAATGCTAAAATTTCTAGAGAATGAATTCCTTCTCAAGAAACATAGTGGGAGTAGACTTGACTTCGATGAGGTACGAGAAGAACAAACTAACATAGAACTAAACCCCAGGCCTCTCAAAAGGGCAGCGACGAAACAACCATAAGATTATGAACTTACAAGGTCTAGTAGGGAAAGACATGAGCCTGAAAGATATGGTTTCCATATTGATGAGGAACATGATCAGGTCATTGATAATGACGATCCCACCAGTTATGATGAAGCAATTGTTAGACAATTATGACCCATAGCGTCACTATTTGTAAAAGACATTGTGGTTTTTGTACAAATTAATTATGTAGCAATGGAAATTTCATTTTATCATTTTGTAATTTGATTACTTATATATATAAATGATAAAATTCCTTATGATTAGTTCCGGATTATAAGATATGAGACAATATCAATCCATAAAGGTTTAATCATTAAATATCCCTAGTCGTAGTATTATCGAGACTGGACATCGGTAATGCGGAATAGACTAGTATTGCACTTGTGCGTTTTATGGAAGCGTAACAATATACTTCTCATATATTTAATTATTGGATACTTATGCAAGTGTGATAGGAGGTTGTGTTTATCGATGGTACGGAAACAGCTTCGCTCTGGATAGACCCCGCGGAATCCCATTGGTAGTATGACCATGTGTCTATGGGAGTCCGCATCAGGGTATGTGTATTTGGTCTTAACTTAAGACTTGCATCGCTAGTACTTGTGAAAATCAATACGCTTTAGTTTTGGTCACCCAGGACTTTAACAGGTTCTGTGTACGCCTCTTCTGGGTTTATTGAGAATCGTAGTGTATTGGGTGTGATGTCAAGATGGAAGTATCACTTCAGTCATATGGAGATGATGATCACGCAGGGATACATAACTGGTACTCTAAATGGTTGCAATCATCGGGATAATATCACATGGTCATGATTATCCGATTAAAGAGACTAGTTGCTTGTAATCCAATATATGTTTCGTACGGGGCAGACACTATTCCAGCCTAAGGCCTTGCATGTGACATCCGAAACTGGATCGCAATACGCAATACTATATATACTACGTCTGATACAGATTATATATTCCATTAAGAATATTTCTGGAGAATTGGGTAGGCACGGTGCTTTGCTAGAAGCCAACCATGTCTCGTAAATCGGTAAAAATGTAGTACGAGGTACATACATGTTCGGATAGTCCGACAACCGGATTTACTGCCAACATATCCAGGGATCTCTTGGGTCGCTTCCCGAAGATTCACCGATGACGTATGATTCGAGCATGATTAATCTAGGATTAATTACGGAGAGATTTTATCTAGGATAAAATACTATTTGAGGAGAGAGAACGATTAATTTGGAATTAATCGATAAAATAATATATTCGATATATTAAACGAAATTAGATTTCGACGCGGAATTAAAATTAGATTTTAATTCGGGCAAACGAATTAATTTAGAATTAATTCACGAGCGACGTGAATAGTAATTTTGCTAGTCATAATTATTTAATTTAATTTGATTTAATTACGTCGCAACGGAAAATTCGTTAATTTGGAATTATCGAACCCGAGCCCGGGATGTGTCGCGGGCTCACTCGAATTTTGAATCAAGTGGGGCCCACATGTCACATCTCTTGTCACATCACTTGTCACTTTAAGTTACTTTTTGGTGATTGGTTTAGGTGAAAGGAATGGTGATGACTTGTATTACACATTTTGTGTGTAACCATTAGATTGACTTTTACCAAAATTTTAGTTTTGGTATATGATATTTTGTTTTTAGAAAACAATATACACAAGTCAATTTTTTCTTCTTCATCTCTCTCCCTCTCGGTTTTAGAAGCAAAGAAAACACTCTCCCTCCTTTTTCCTTCAATTATCGTGGGCTTCACAAGGAAGAAGGTGAAAATTTGTTGCAAATTTTCAAGTTGCTAGCACATCAAATGATCATCCAAGGTGATAGGGAAACCATCCCAAAAGCTTGGAATCAAAGCATAAAGCTTGGAGCTTGGATCTCATTCCCCAAAGAGGAGCTTGGCCGAAAACTTGGAAGAAAAAGTTTTTGTATTTGACGCATCCTAAATCCGTTCATTGTAAGTATGATTCCGCCATACTTCTTTATGTATTCACTTTATTTTTCATTACTTATTATGATCTTGGATTGTCTTAGAGACCAACAATGGTATCAGAGCCTTGAATAAGCATGAAAATTGAATTTAGGGTAAAATTTGGGTAAATTTGATTTGAGCATGATTTAACCAAATTTTTTGTTTGAGCATGCTTGTATATTGATAACTTGGAGTTATATGTAATCAATTTGAAGAAAATTGAATTGGATTAATTTTCCCCAATTTTCTGCATGTTGGCCGAATGCATAGTAGCCCTAAAGTCATGGTATTTTTTTGTTTTTTGATCATTGGATGAGTTGAAAGACATGGATATATTGATTTAAGATTCAATCGGATTGAAATCGGAATCGAATATAAAAACCCTCAAAATGTCGTGACCTATTAAGCATGGAAATGAGATGATTTTTTGTTTCAATAATGTTGCACATGTGTTGAACAAATTAAAGCATGATTAATTGATTAGATTAGTATTTTGGAAATGTTAATTTAAATAAGTTAATCATGTTGGACAGTTATAACCCATAGTGTCACTGTTTGTAAAAACATTATGGTTTTGTACAAATTAATTATGTAGCAATGAAATTGCCTTTTATCATTTCGTAATTAGATTACTTAAATGTGTGAATGATGAAAGTCCTTATGATTATTTCCGGATTGAGATGATATGAGAAAGTATCAATCCACGACGGTTTAATCATTAAATATCCATAGTCATAGTATTATCGAGACTAGACATCGATAATGTGGAATAGACTAATATCGCACTTGTGCGTGTTATGGAAGCGTAACAGTATAGTTCTCATATATTTAAGTATTGGATACTTATGCAAGTGTGGTAGGAGGTTGTGTTTTACCGATGGTACGGAAAACAGCTTCGCTCTGGATAGACCCCGTGGAATCCAATTGGTAGTATGTATATGTGTCTTTGGGAGTCCGCTTCAGGGTAGGTGTTTTTAGTCTTAACCTGAGACTTGCATCGCTAGTACTTATGACAATCGGTAAACTTTTGTTTTGGTCGTCCAGGACTTTAACAGGTTCTGTGTACGCCTCTTCTGGGTTTATTGAGAATCGTAGTGTATTGGATGTGATGTCAAGACGGAAGTATCACTTCAGACATATGGAGAGGATGATCACGCTGGGATTCAGAACTGGTTCTCTATTATGTTGCAATTATCGGGATAATATGACAAGGTCATGATTATCCGATTCAATGAGACTAGTTGCTTGATATCCAATATGTGCTTCGTACGGGGCAGACACTATTCCAGCCTCAGGCCTTGCAAGGGACATCCGATACTGGATCGCAATACGCAATACTATGGTATATTATGCCTGATATAGATCGTATATTCCATTAAGAATATTTCTGGAGAATTAGGTAGGCATGGCGCTTTGCTAGAAGCCAACCTTGTCTCATAAATCGGTAAAAATGTAGTACGAGGTACGTACGTGTTCGGATAGTCCGACGACCGTATTTATTGCCAACATATCCAGAGATCTCTTGGGTTGCTTCCCGAAGATTCACCGATGACGTATGATTCGAGCATAATTAATCTGAGATTAATCGCGGAGAGACTTTATCTTGGATAAAGTACTATTTGAAGAGAGAGAAAGATTAATTTGGAATTAATCGATAAAATAATATATTCGATATATTAAACGAAATTGGATTTCGACGCGGAATTAAAATTAGATTTTAATTCGGGCAAACGAGTTAATTTAGAATTAATTCGTTAGCGACGTGAATAGTAATTTCACTAGGCATAATTATTTAATTACGTCACGATGGAAGTTTGTTAATTCAGAATTAGCGAAATCGAGCCTGTAAGCGTTTGCGGGCCCACTCGTATTTTGAATCAAGTGGGGCCCACAAGTCACATCGTGAGTCACATCACTTGTCACTTTAGTGATAGATGTCTTGTCACATTTTGGTGAGTGACATGCAGTCACTATTCATGATGGAGGTGGTTGTGAGCATTTAATGAAAATTTCGAGCCAAAATTTTGAATTTGACTTGGGAAGCATATACCAAACTTTTGGTAATAGATTTTCATTATCTTTGTTTTTAGAAAACAAAAAGAAAACTCTCTCTCTATTTTCTTAGAAAAACCGTGAACATCAAAGAGGGAAAATTTGATTTTCTTTCTTCATTTTGCTAGCACAATCAAAGGATCAAACAAGGTGATAGGGAAGCTTATCTTAGAGCATGGATTTCCATTAAAGCTTGGAGCTTGTAGATCATCTTCAACAAATCTTCCTTGACCGAATTCAAAGCTTGAAGGGAAAGAAAATTTTATTGAGCATCACATCCAAAACGATCTTTGTAAGTATGTTTCCGCCATGCTTCTTAGTAGTAGTCATTCTCATTTCTATGCTTATTATGATCTTGGGACTAACCTAGAAACCCAACAAATCATGGCTAAGCACTTTAATTAATTAAATCATGATATTTGGAATATTAAAATTTAATTAGTTGGGCTTAATTTAGAATTGGGCTTAAAATGTTGTATTTGGGCCTAATGGGCTTGATTGGGCCAAGTTGGTTTAGGTCAATTGGATTGGATCCAAATTGGGCCTAAATCATTCCATTAAGTCCAAATATGACAAATGGGCCTTTTATGTTTAATTGGGCCTTATGGGCCTAAATTGGTTTCTTGGCAAATAGGGTGATTCCTTAATTCGGCTTTGGTATTTGGGTTTGACCCATATTGACCAAAGTCCATGCCTTAAGAAATTAATTGAAAGCCCATTGGACTTTAATTAAACGACATTGGATGTTAATTGGGCTTTGAGACCCATTTAGATTATATTTGGAATCTAAGTCGTAAAGGCACATTAAAAAGTGTAGTTATTTAATTTAGAATTAAATATGGAATTAGTATTGAATACGAATTAAATTAGATTTAAATTGTACTTTGATATAATTCAAGAATTCGTACTTTGAGTACTTATTCTTAAACGAGTTGGACTCGCACAAAATCAAATCGTTGTTTGAACATTAGATGATCACTTTATTCAAAGATTAATTAATTGGATTAGATTGATTAAATAACATGCTTTGTGTGAATACATTGATGCGTTGAATGAATAATGTATATCGGATGGATATTAGAAGGGAAAGGGCAATTTTGGAAATTGTTGTAAATTTAGAATTTATTAAATTGGACCTGCGTGTCCAGCCTTATCTCTCTTGATTCTTTGTAATTCTCTTCTCACCTAATTCCCCTCAATGTTAATGAGGTTTCTTTAATTGTATTATGTAATTGGGTAGAAGTAAGAATAATGCTAGCCGGGGAGAGGAATGAGAGTGATTTATTCTATGAACAATCTGTAAGATATCCATCCGCATATCATTATTAATTTATTTTCGCGCCTTATTATGCTTTTAGAATGCATGCTTAAGGGTGTATGATGAGACCTAATAAAGATAATAAATTGGTTGCCAATTTACGCGAAAAACCATGAACAAATATTAAGCGTTTTCCTTCCATTGAGTGATTCTTACTCAAGATCCAAGATTGGCATTGGTTTGTTGGCCAAAGTCAAGACCTTTATCCATCGCGGATGTGTTTGAATCATGAAGGCTTTGTTCTATATCATATGTCTTGTCCAAGTTGTGATTTGTTGGCCAAAGTCAATATCACTTCTTGTCCATCGACATCGATTATGAAGCTTTCCAAAGTCAATGGGTTCCGCTTAACTGGAATCATTAAGCTTGTTGTGCCAAAGCCAAGGCTTAGTTGATTCAGAGGAAAAAGGTTAGGAAAATATATTGGATATATTGGCATATATATATATTATATATATATATATATTATATATATATATATATATATATATATATATATATATATATATATATATATATATATATGTTTCGGACTTGGAGGTCCACCTACCGGATCTAGGAATTGGATGAGATCCAATTGATCTTAGAGATCAACCTAGTTAAATATCATACAGCTTGTTGGCCAAAGTCAAGGTTGTGTGTTATTTAACGGGATTCTAGCCCACTAGGAAACTAGGTTTCCCGAGTACTCAACAAAGGGTTAGAGGCTCGCCGAAAAATAGAGGGAGGCTAGAATTGAAATTTGCAATTTCATTCAAATACTTAGCTTTACGCACTTTCAAATTATTTCGTCAATTACTTTATTAGTTAGACTAATATATTATTATTTTTCTTGTAACAGTTAGACTGTACCCATACATCGTTAATCGAATAGTTGGACTATTGCGGTTAAGATGATAGGAAAGTTAAGCATTAGGGATATTATCATGGGCGACAACGTCTTTAATGGCACAAACTTTTAAGACTGGGATATGAATCTCAGAATTATTATGGGATCCGAGAAGTTACTCTACACTATAGAGCGACCTCTTGGGCCTAAGCCCCGACCTGATCAGTTGCTTGAGCTAGAGCTTTGGAAGACTCATAGCGATGACAATGCGACTGCTCAATCGATAATGCTTGCCGCTATGACTCTGCAATTCCGTCGTCAAAACAGGGGGTTGGATCCCTATGAGATGATGGAGAAGTTGCATGATCTTCACCGATCTAACCTTAGATCGCAAAGATATGAGTTGCATAAGAAGCTCTTTCGCGCTCGCATGTCAGAGGGTACGTCTGTTGAGCACCATGTGTCACAGATGATTACTGACATTGAGCAGCTCGGACAGATGGGCATAGTCTTCAAGGCTGAGACTTCAGATGATTTGATCCTACAGTCTCTCCCCGACACTTGGAGTGGGTTCATCATGAACTACAACATGTTAAACCAAGACCAAACTCTTGAAGAGTTGATGTCCACTCTGCGTGAGGCAGAAAAGGAGCTCCTTAAGGGCAAGAAGCACGAGGCGCACTTTTCTTCAACATCTCAGACTCCAATGGCTTGGCCCAAGGCGACTAGAGGTGTCAAGAAGAAGAAGCATAAGAAGAAGGGAAAGACCAAATCGTCAAAGGGTTCTGGGAAACCTAAGGACAAATCCCAAGATGTTTGTCTACAGTGCGGGAAGAGGGGTCACTAGAAGCGTGACTTCCGTGAGTACAAGGCACACATGAAGGAAATCAAAGCGGGTAAGGCACCGGCTTCAGGTATGTTTTTTATAGAAATAAACATGTCTACTACTAGTTTTAAAAATTGTATTTTTGATTCTGGTTCGGGAACTCATATATGTACTGATGTGAAGGATCTGCAGATTAGCAGGAGAGATTGACCTCCGCGTTGGAAATGGGACACAGGTCGCCGTTTTCGCCGTTGGCACTTTTGTTTTGGAACTGCCCTCGGGGCATGTACTTAAACTTACAGACTGTTATTATGTACCTAGTTTGACTAGGAATATTATTTTTATATCTATGTTTGCCCAGTGTGGGTACACTTTTGTATTTCGAAACACTGGATGTTTTATGTATAAAAATGATATGGAAATTTGCACTGCTGATGTAAATAATGGTCTATATATTTTGAATATGAATCAATCTCAAACATATAATGTAACAAACAAAAAGCTTAAAGTAAGTAACAAAGATGAAACTTACACGTGGCATTGTCGTCTATGACATATAAACAAGACACGTATATCCACACTTTCGAAGAGTGTGTACTTGGACGGATTTGATCTAAATTTATATGACGTCTGCGAATCATGTTTATTAGGCAAGATGCCTAAATCACCTTTTAGCGGTAAAGGTGTACGTGCCACCGAACTGTTAGCCTTTGTTCATAGTGACGTTTGTGGGCCCATGTCTAGCTAGGCTAGAGGTGGTTATGAATACTTCGTAACCTTTACGGATGATGCATCGCGTTATGGTTATGTGTATCTTATGAGACACAAGTCAGAAATTTTTGAGAAATTCAAAGAGTTTCGACACGAAGTAGAAAAATAGACCGGTAAAAGTATTAAGACATTACAGTCAGACCGTGGTGGCGAATTCTTAAGCAATGAGTTTCTTGATTACTTGAAAGAATATGGTATTCTTTCACAGTGGACTCCTCCTGGAACACCGCAAGTAAACGGTGTGTCCGAACGGAGAAACCGAACTTTGTTAGACATGGTAAGGTTTATGATGATTCGCACAGAGCTACCTATTTCCTTCTAGGGATATGCATTGAACAGTGAAATACTTATTTTGAATAAGGTTCCGTCAAAGTCTGTTCAACAGACTCCGTATGAAATATGGACAGGAAAGAAACCAGGTTTCTCATTCCTGAAGATTTGGGGTTGCTGGGCATACGTCAAACGTTTGGAAGGTACCAAACTTGAACCCAAATCGGATAAATGCCTATTTGTAGGATATCCTAGGGAAACCAAAGGATATTACTTCTATCACCCACAAAAGAATAAAGTATTTGTTGCTCTACATGCGGTTTTCCATGAGAAGGAATTCCTAAATGCAGTGATAAGTGGGAGGAAAGTAGAACTCGATGAAAATCGGAGTGATACTGTTCCTGGCATAGAATCCTTAACAGAACATGAATAGTCCATCAGGGATGAGACTACACCACAATCTTCGAATACACAAGGACCGCGTAGGCCGGAGAGAGTCAGAAAAAAACCTGAGAGGTATGGATTTCTGATCTCACCTCATGTGGATATTAATTTTATTGAGGAATACAAGCCGGCTACGTATGAGGAAGCGATACAAGGTATCGACTCCGGTTTATGGCAAGATGCCATGAATTCCGAAATGGATTCCATGTACACCAACCAAGTTTGGACACTTGTTGATGCATCAGAAGGCGTAAAGCCTATTGGTTACAAATAGGTCTTCAAGAGGAAGACCGACATGGATGGCAACATACAAACATACAAAGCTCGGCTTGTAGCGAAAGGGTATCGTCAACGACATGGTGTCGATTACGAAGAAACGTTTTCATCTGTTGCCATGATTAAATCCATTCGGATAATGCTTGCTATTGCTGTATATTTCGATTACAAGATATGGCAGATGGACGTCAAAACCGTTTTCCTTAATGGAAACCTTTTGGAGGATGTTTATATGCAACAGCTTGATGGTTTTTTCGTACCAAGGTTTGTAAGTTAAATCGATCCATTTATGGATTGAAGCAAGCATCGCGTTCTTGGAACCAACATTTTGATGAGATCATAAAAGAATATGATTTCGTTCAAAACGAGGATGATCCTTGTGTATATAAGAAGGTTAGTAGGAGCGCACTGACATTCATTGTCCTTTATGTTGATAATGTATTACTTATTGGCAATGACATTCCCATGTTAACGTCGGTGAAAGCTTGGCTTTCATTAAAATTCTCCATGAAGGATCTGGGAGAAGCAGCCTTTATTCTAGGAATAAAGATCTACCGGGATAGATCTAGAAAGTTGCTTGGACTCTCCTAGAGCACATACATTGACAAAGTGTTGAAGAGATTCAACATGGATCAGTCCAAGAGGGGACTATTGCCAGTGTCACATGGTGTCACTCTATCTAAGGACATGTGTCCTAAAACTTAAGATGAGAGAGACAACATGAGTCGGATACCATTCGCCTCGCAGTCGGATCGATCATTTATGCCATGATATGTACGCGACCTGATGTCTCGTATGCTTTGAGCATGTGTAGTCGCTATCAGGCCGATCCAGGTGATGGTCACTGGATGGTGGTTAAGAATATCCTTAAGTATCTTAGACAAACTAAAGATGTTTTCTTAATCTATAGAGATGGAGAACTTGAGGTAACTGGGTATACTGACGCAAGTTTCCAAACCGATAAAGACGACTGCAAGTCATAATCCGGGTACATATTTTGTTTGAATAACAGAGCAGTAAGCTGGAAATCTTCCAAGCAAGAGACTGTTGCCGATTCAACAACAGAAGCGGAGTATATTGCTGCAGCTGAAGCAGTAAAAGAGGCAGTTTGTATCCGTAAATTCCTAATTGGATTAGGAGTAGTTATGTTAGCAGCTGAGCCTGTTCCATTGTATTGTGACAATAACGGGGCTATAGCGCAGGCTAAAGAACCGCGGTCTCATCAACGATCCAAGCATGTTCTTTGACATTTCCATCTGATTCGTGAGATCATACATCATGGCGATGTGAAGATCGAGAAGGTCGCATCAGAGGAAAACATTACAGATCCGCTGACGAAAGCTATTCCTCAGTAAAAGTTTGAGCGACATATACATAGTTCATGTATTAGATACTTGAGTGACTGGCTATAGGCCAAGTGGGAGATTGTTAGACAATTATGACCCATAGCGTCACTATTTGTAAAAGACATTGTGATTTTTGTACAAATTAATTATGTAGCAATGGAAATTGCATTTTATCATTTTGTAATTTGATTACTTAGATATATAAATGATAAAAGTCCTTATGATTAGTTCCGGATTATAAGATATGAGACAGTATCAATCCATAAAGGTTTAATCATTAAATATCCCTAGTCGTAGTATTATCGAGACTGGACATCGGTAATGCGGAATAGACTAGTATTGCACTTGTGCGTATTATGGAAGCGTAACATTATACTTCTCATATATTTAAGTATTGGATACTTATGCAAGTGTGATAGGAGGTTGTGTTTACCGATGGTACGGAAACAGCTTCACTCTAGATAGACCCCGCAGAATCCTATTGCTAGTATGACTATGTGTCTATGGGAGTCCGCATCAGGGTAGGTGTATTTGGTCTTAACCTGAGACTTGCATCGCTAGTACATGCGACAATTAATACGCTTTGGTTTTGGTCGTCGAGGACTTTAACAGGTTATGTGTACGCCTCTTCTGGGTTTATTGAGAATCGTAGTTTATTGGGTGTGATGTCAAGATGGAAGTATCACTTCAGTCATATGGAGATGTTGATCACGCAGGGATACAAAATTGGTACTCTAAATGGTTACAACCATCGGGATAATATCACATGGTCATGATTATCCGATTAAAGATACTAGTTGCTTGTAATCCGATATATGCTTCGTACGGGGCAGACATTATTTCAGCATCAGGCCTTGCATGTGACATCCGATACCGGATCGCAATACTATGTATACTACGCCTGATACAGATTATATATTCTATTAAGAATATTTTTGGAGAATTGGGTAGGCACGGTGCTTTGCTAGAAGCCAACCATGTCTCGTAAATCGGTAAAAATGTAGTACGAGGTACATATGTGTTCGGATAGTCCGACAACCGAATTTACTGCCAACATATCCAGGGATCTCTTGGGTCGCTTCCCGAAGATTCACCGATGACGTATGATTCGAGCATAATTAATCTGGGATTAATTACAGAGAGATTTTATCTAGGATAAAATACTATTTGAGGAGAGAGAACGATTAATTTGGATTTAATCGATAAAATAATATATTCGATATATTAAACGAAATTAGATTTCGACGCGGAATTAAAATTAGATTTTAATTCGGGCAAACGAATTAATTTAGAATTAATTCACGAGCGACGTGAATAGTAATTTTGCAAGGCATAATTATTTAATTAAATTTGATTTAATTACGTCGCAACCGAAAATTCGTTAATTTGGAATTAGCGAACCCGAGCCCGGGATGTGTCGCGGGCCCACTCGGATTTTGAATCCAGTGGGGCCCATATGTCACATCTCTTGTCACATCACTTGTCAGTTTAAGTTACTTTTTGGTGATGGGTTTTGGTGAAAGGAATGGTGATGACTTGTATTACACATTTTGTGTGTAATCATTAGATTGACTTTTACCAAAATTTTAGTTTTGGTATATGATATTTTTTTTTTTAGAAAACAATATACACAAGTCAATTTTTTCTTCTCCATCTCTCTCCCTCTCGATTTTAGAAGCAAAGAAAACACTCTCCCTCCTTTTTCCTTCAATTGTCGTGGGCTTTACAAGGAAGAAGGTGAAAATTTGTTGTTAATTTTCAAGTTGCTAGCACATCAATTGATCATCCAAGGTGATAGGGAAACCATCCCAAAAGCTTGGAATCAAAGCATAAATCTTGGAGCTTGGATCTCATTCCCCAAAGAGGAGCTTGGTCGAAAACTTGGAAGAAAAAGTTTTTGTATTTGACGCAT
This sequence comes from Zanthoxylum bungeanum, assembly GCA_019454045.1. NCBI lineage: Eukaryota > Viridiplantae > Streptophyta > Magnoliopsida > Sapindales > Rutaceae > Zanthoxylum > Zanthoxylum bungeanum. Next base: position 110,425 of record SKCR01026575.1, read on the forward strand.
CCTAAATCCGTTCATTGTAAGTATGATTACGCCATACCTCTTTATGTATTCACTTTATTTTTCATTTCTTATTATGATCTTGGATTGTCTTAGAGACCAACAGCAATGCGTGACATTGATTCAGTCAAGTGGCTTGAGGCCATGAAATCCGAAATAGACTCTATGTATCAGAATCAAGTCTAGGACTTGGTGGATGCACCTGAAGGGATAAAACAAATAGGCTGCAAGTGGATTTACAAGCGTAAAACCGATGCAAAAGGCAACATCCAAACCTATAAGGCTAGGTTGGTGGCGAAAGGTTACAGACAAATCCAAGGAATTGACTATGACAAAACCTTCTCGCCTGTTGCAATGATAAAGTCCATCCGAATTTTATTGGCACTAGCTACACACTTTGTTTATGAGATTTGGTAGATGGATGTCAAAACAGCCTTCCTTAATGGGAACCTCGTAGAGGAAGTCTATATGACACAACCTGGGGGGTTTGCATCTAAGGATGATCATAGTAAAGTATGCAAGCTTAAACGATCCATTTATGGACTCAAGCAAGCCTCCAGAAGTTGGAATATTCGATTTGATGAGACAATCAAAGAATTTGACTTCATCAAAAATGTAGACGAGCCTTGTGTTTACAAGAAAAGTAGTGGGAGTGCTGTTGTATTTCTTGTATTATATGTCGATGACATATTAATCATCAGGAATGATATTCCCATGATGCAAGCCACCAAGCAATGGTTATCTCATAATTTCTCCATGAAAGATTTGGGAGAAGCAGCCTACATCCTCGGTATTAAGATCTACCGTAATAGATCTAAGAGGTTGTTAGGACTTTCTCAATCCATATACATAGATAAAGTTTTGGAAAGATTCAAAATGGAAGATTCCAAAAGAGGTAATTTACCTACTTGTCATGGAATCAAATTATCTAAGGAGCAATATCCATATACTCCTTCAGATAGAGAGAGTATGAGTAGGATCCCTTATGCTTCAGCAATAGGATCGATCATGTACGCCATGCTATATACAAGAACTTGTTAGACAGTTATGACCCATAGCGTCAGTATTTTGTAAATGATATTGTATTATTGTACAAAATTAACTATGTAGTAATGAAATTGCCTTTTACCGTTTTGTAATTTATTTACTTTGATATATAAATGGTAAAAGTCCCTATGATTAATTCCGGATTGAGATGATATGAGACAGTATCAATCCATAAAGGTTTAATCATTAAATATCCCTAGTCGTAGTATTATCGAGATTGGACATCGATAATGCGGAATAGACTAGTACTGCACTTGTGCGTGTTGTGAGGGCACAACAGCATAGTTCTCATATATTTGAGTATTGGATACTTATGCAAGTGCGGTAGGAGGTTGTGTTTTACCGATGGTACGGAAAACAGCTTCGCTCTGGATAGACCCCGCGGAATCCCATTGGTAGTATGTCTGCGTGTCTATGGGAGTCCGCTTCAGGGTAGGTGCATATGATCTTAACCTGAGACTTGCATCGCTAGTACTTACGACAATCGGTAAATTTTAGTTTTGGTGGTCCAGGGCTTTAACGGGTTCTGTGTACACATCTTCTGGATTTATCGAGAATCGTAGTGTATTGGGTGTGATGCCAAGATGGAAGTATCACTTCAGACATATGGAGATGATGATCGCGAGGGATACAGAACTAGTACTCTATAATGGTTGCAACCATCGGGATAATATGACTAGGTCAGGATTATCCGATTCAAAGAGACTGGTTGCTTGATGTCCGATATGTGTATCGTACGGGGCAGACACATCTCCAGCCCCAGGCCTTACATGTGATCATCCGATACTGGATCAGTATATACTATACTACGGTATACTACGCCTGTTATAGATCTTATATTCCAGTAAGAATATTTCTAGAGAATTGGGTAGACATGGCGTTTTGCTAGAGGCTAACCTTGTCTTGTAAATCGGTAAAAACGTAGTACTTGGTACGTACGTGTTCGGATAGTTCGACAACCGGATTTACTGCCAACATATCTAGAGGTCTCTTGTGTCGCTTCCCGAAGATTCACCAATGACGTATGATTCAAACTCGATTAATCTTGGATTAATTACGGAGAGACTTTATCTTGGATAAAGTACTATACATAGAGAGAGAACGATTAATTTGGAATTAATCGTAAAATTATTATATTCGATATAATAATCGAAATTCGATTTCGACGCGAAATTAAAATTAGATTTTAATTCGGGCAAAACAAGTTAATTTAGAATTAATTCGTTAGCGACGTAAATAATAATTTCGCTAGGCGCAATTATTTATTTAAATTCGATTTAATTAACGTCGCGACGAAAGTTCGCTATTTCGGAAATATCGAACCCGAACGCGTGAGTACGCCTGGGCCCACTTTCATTTGGGTTGTGTGGGGCCCACATGACACATGTCATTTTATGCATTATTTAATTGTTAATACATTGCATGGTGATAGTGTACAATACACTCAATGATATTGCATGGAGTTTGAGTGTTTGACACTCTAAGCCATTGCATGATTTGTGTCATAAGTTTATTATTAATTTAATAAATATTATGGCATAAATATAAATTGATTTTTGAAACAAAAATCATAACTCTCTCCTATTCTCTCATGACCGAAAACTTCACTGCAGTTTTGGCTCTCCTCTTTTCTTTTTTTGTTGCAAAAACTTGAAGAATTTGTGTTTGTTTGGAACATAAAATACACATCTTTGGCTAGCACCATCAAGGGATCATACAAAGGTGTTATGGGAAACTAATCTTAGAGCTTGGAAGGATCAAAAATTGCTTGGAGCTTCTCTTTTCTGTTTGGCCGAAACCCTCACTGCACAAAGGAGAAAATTTTTGTTTCATCAACGCATCCGCATTCCGATCTTTGTGAGTATGATTCCGCCATACTTCAATATTGTTCATTCATTTATATGTTTTGTTTGCTCTTTTGATCTTGGGACATGGATTAGAATTTCCAACAATGGTATCAGAGCTTAAAGAGCATGAAAATATATTAGGGTAATATTTAGGCAAAATTGATTGAAGCATGATTTGATGATTTTAATTGATTAAGTATGCTTAAATGTATGTTACATTATGTTATACATTATCAATTTCATGAAAAATAAATTGGATTAATTTTTCCCCTCTTGGAGAGGCTTGGCCGAATACTACCTAGACCATGGAGATGATGATTTTTTGTTTATAAGATTATTGGATGACTTTAAACGAACATAAAATGACGATTTGTGATTCGATTGGATTGAAAACGAAATCGGTAATTTTTCATCACCTTGACCGAATGCATGGAAGAAGATTAGGGACTTGATTTTTTGATTAAATAATGTTGGACATATATTTAAGATAAAAATATGATTAATGGATTAATTTGATATTTTGGGAATATTGATTTAAAGGATTAATCATGATAATACACTTTAATTACTTAAGTTATAAAATTTGGAATTTTAAAATTTGGTTAATTGGGCTTAATTTTGAATTGGGCCTAAAACTATTATATTTGGACATAATGGACTTGGTTGGGCCAAGTAGATTTGGACCATTTGGATTGGATCCAAAATGGGCCTAAATCACTCCATTAAGTCCAAATGTAATAAATGGGATTTTATGTTTAATTGGGCCTTATGGGCTTGATATTGATTTTTATGGCAAATGAGGGTGATTCCTTATTGGGCTTGGAAATTGGGTTTGACCCACATTGACCAAGGCCCAAGCCTAATGAAATCAATTGAAAGCCCATCGGACTTTAATTAAACGGACATTGGATGTTGATTGGGCTTTGAGACCCGATAGAATTAGATTTGGAATCTAAGTCATAAAAGCACAATAAAAGTGTAAATATTTAATTTGGAATTAAATATAAGGATTAGTATTGAATACGACTTAAATTGGATTTGACGAGTAGTTCGATATAATTCGTGAATTCATACTATAAGTATTTATTCTCAAACGAGTTGGACTCGCGCAAATGCAAACAATTGTTTGAACATTGTATTGTCACCTAATTAAAGACTAATTAATTGGATTTGATTGGTTGTATAACATGCCTTGAATGAATGAATGTGGATGTGTTGTATGAATAGATCAGATGGATATTAGAAGGGAAGGGTAATTTTAGAAATTATTGTAAATTTAGAATTTATAAATTGGACCTGCGAGTCCAGCCTTATCTCTTTATCTCTTTGTATTCTCTTCTCACCTAATTCCCCTCAATGTAAATGAGGTTTCTCTTATTGTATTATGTAATTGGGTAGAAGTAGAATAGTGCTAGCGGGGAGAGGAAAGGGAGTGATTTGTTCTAGGAACAAGTTGTTTATATATCCATCCGCATATCACTATTAATTTACTTTACGCGCTTTATGATGTTTTAGAAGCATGCTTAAGGGTGTATGATGATGAGACCTAACAAAGATAAATAAATTGGTTGCCAATTACACGAAAATCCCTCAAACAATATTAAGCGATTTTCCTTCCGTTGAGTGATTCTTTCTCAAGATCCGAAATTGGCATTGGTTTGTTGGCCAAAGTCAAGACCTTTGTCAATTGAGGATGTGTTTGAATCATGAGAGTTTTGTTCCATATCGGTGTCTTGTCCAAGTTGTGATTTGTTGGCCAAAGTCAAGATCACTTCTTGTCCATCGACATTGATTACGAAACTTTCCATGTCAATGGGTCCCGCTTAACTGGAATCATTAAGTTTGTTGTGCCAAAGCCAAGACTTAGTTGATTCAGAGGAAATGGTTAGGAAAATGTATTGGATACATTGACATATGTATTAGATATATATGTTTCGGACTTGGATGTCCACCTACCGGATCTAGGAATTGGATGGGATCCAATTGATCTTCGAGATCTACCTAGTTAAATATCATACAACTTGTTGGCCAAAGTCAAGGTTGTGTGTTATTTAACGGGATCCTAGCCCACTAGGAAATTGGATTTCCCGAGTACTCGACAGAGGGTTAGAGACTTGTAGAAAATAGTGGGAGGCTAGTATTGAATTTGCAATTTCATTCAGATACTTAGCTTTACGCGCTTACAAAATTTATTTCGTCAATATTTTAACATTAGTTGGACTAATAAAATGTTATTTTTCTTGTAACAGTTTGACTGTACCCATATATCGTTAACTAGATAGTTGGACTATCGTAGTTAAGATGGCAAGCAAGGTAAATGTCCGAGACATCATCATGGGTGACAATGTCTTTAAGGGGACAAACTTCGCTGATTGGGAAATGAACCTAAGGATAGTCCTTGGGGCGGAGAGGATACTGTATACGATACAAAGACCTCTCGGGTCTAAGCCCACTGAGCCACTTGAGCTGGAGTTATGGAAAACTCACAGTGATGATTGTGACACGGCTCAGTCGATCATGCTTGCTTCAATAACTCAACACTTTCGCCGCCAGAATAGGGACTTGGATCCTTATAATATGATGGCAAGATTGCAAGATCTTCACCGCACTAATAAGCGGATGGCGAGGTACGAGTTGGTGAAGAAAATCTTTCGCTCCCGTATGACTGATGGTAGTTCTGTTGAGGTCCATGGGACTTAAATGATAGCCGATATTGATGAATTGGCTAATATGGGTATAGTCTTGGAGGCTGAGCTGGCTATAGATGTACTTCTACAGTCACTACCCGATACTTGGAAACAGATTGTCATCAACTACAAACTGATGAATTCAGATGATACTCTTGGAGAGTTATTATCAATTCTCAAGGAGTCAGAGAAAGAGCTTCTGAAAGGCAACAAGCGCGAGGCGCACTTTGCAACAACATCTCAAACGCCGAAAGCTGGGCTCAAGGCAACTGGGGGTGTTAAGAAGAAAAAGCATAGAAACAAAGGCAAGGCCAAGTCAACAAAGGCTTCTGGGAAACCTAGGGACAAGTCTCAAGATGTTTGCCTGAAATGCGGCAAGAAAGGTCACTGGAAGCGTGACTGCCGCATGAACAAGGGACACAAGGAGGACATACAGGCGGGCAAGGCACCGGCCTCAGGTATGTTTGTTATTGAGATAAATATGACTACTTCTAGTCTTAATAAAAATTGGATTTTTGATTCTGGCTGTGGTTCTCATATTTGTACTGATGTGCAGGATCTGCATGATAGCAGGAGACTGGCTTCGGGGGAGGTAGATCTACGAGTTGGAAATGGAACTTCTGTTGCTGTTTTGGCCGTAGGCACTTTTGTTTTAGAACTGCCCTCGGGGCATGTACTTAAGCTAAATGACTGTTATTTTGTTCCTAGTTTAACTAGGAATATTATTTCTGTATCTTTGTTAACCCAGTATGGGTACACTTTTGTATTTAAAAACACCATGTGTTATTTATATAAAGATGATGCAGAAATTTGCACTGCCGATGCAAATAATGGTCTTTATATTTTGAATATAAATAAATCTCCAAAACGTAAAATAACAAACAAAAGGCTCAAAATGAGTAATCCAAAGGAAGAAACTTATTTGTGGCATTGTTGTCTGGGACACATCAACAAGACTAGCATATCCACACTTTCAAAGAGTGGGTACTTGGACGGATTTGATCCAAATTCATATGACGTCTGCGAATCTTGTTTATTAGGCAAAATGCCTAAATCACCTTTTAGTGGTAAAGGTGAACGCGCCACTGAACTGTTAGCCCTCGTTCATAGTGACGTTTGTGGGCCCATGTCTAGCCAGACTAGAGGTGGATACCGATACTTCGTAACCTTTACGGATGATGCATCGCGTTATGGTTATGTGTATCTAATGACACACAAGTCGGAAACTTTTGAGAAATTCAAAGAGTTTCGACACGAAGTTGAAAAACAAACAGGCAAGAGTATTAAGACATTACGGTCGGACCGTGGTGGCGAATACTTAAGTAATGAGTTTCAAGATTACTTGAAAGAATATGGTATTCTTTCACAGTGGACTCCTCCTGGAACACCACAATTAAACGGTGTGTCCGAACGGAGAAACCGTACCTTGTTGGACATGGTAAGGTCGATGATGAGTCGCACTGAGCTACCTATATCCTTCTGGGGACATGCATTAGAAAGTGCAATTCTTATTTTGAATAGGGTTCCGTCAAAGTCTGTTGAACAGACTCCGTATGAGATATGGACAGGAAAGAAACCAGGTTTCTCATTCCTGAAGATTTGGGGTTGCTGGGCATACGTCAAACGTTTGGAAGGTACCAAACTTAAACCCAAATCAGATAAATGCCTATTTGTTGGATATCCTAGGGAAACCAAAGGATATTACTTCTATTACCCACAAGAGAACAAAGTATTTGTTGCTCTACATGCAGTTTTCCTTGAGAAGGAATTCCTAAATGCAGTATTTAGTGGGAGGAAAGTAGAACTCGATGAAAGTCGTAGTGATACTGTTCCTGGCAATGAATCGAGAACGGAACATGAACAGTCTTTCCAGGATGAGACTGAACCACAATCTTCAATTACACAAGGACTACGTAGGTCGGAGAGAGTCAGGGTAATACCTGAGAGGTATGGATTCCTGATCTCACCTCATGTAGATATTAATCTTATTGAGGATACTGAACCGGCTACGTATGAGGAAGCGTTACAAGGTATCGAATCCACTTTATGGCAAGAGGCCATGAAGGCCAAAATGGATTCCATGTATACCAACCAAGTTTGGACACTGGTTGATGCACCAGAAGGCATAAAGCCTATTGGATGCAAATGGGTCTTCAAGAAGAAGACAGACATGGATGGCAACGTTCAAACGTACAAAGCTAGGCTCGTAGCGAAGGGGTATCGTCAACAGCTTGGAGTTGATTATGACGAAACTTTCTCACCCGTTGCCATGATTAAATCCATTCGGATAATGCTTGCGATAGCTGCATATTACGATTACGAAATATGGCAGATGGACGTTAAAACCGCTTTCCTTAACGGAAACCTGTTGGAGGATGTTTATATGCAACAACCTGACGGTTTTATCGCACCAAGACTTGCAAACAAGGTTTGTAAGTTAAATCGGTCCATTTATGGACTGAAGCAAGCATCGAGGTCATGGAACCAACGTTTTGATGAGGTCATAAAAGAATATGATTTCATTCAAAACGTAGATGATCCTTGTGTATATAAGAAGGTTAGTGGGAGTGCACTGACTTTTATTGTCCTTTATGTCGACGATGTATTGCTTATAGGCAATGACATTCCCATGTTAACGTCGGTGAAAGCTTGGCTTTCATTGAAATTCTCCATGAAAGATCTGGGAGAAGCAGCTTTTATTCTAGGAATAAAGATCTACCGGGATAGATCTAGAAGGCTACTTGGACTCTCCCAGAGTACATATATTGATAAAGTGTTGAAGAGATTCAACATGGATCAGTCCAAGAGGGGACTGTTGCCAACATCACATGGCGTCTATCTATCTAGGGACATGTGTCCGAAAACACAAGATGAGAGAGACAACATGAGTCGGACTCCGTTCACCTCGGCAGTCGGATCGATCATGTATGCCATGATATGTACACGACCTGATGTGTCCTATGCTTTGAGCATGTGCAGTCGATATCAGGCCGATCCAGGAAAGGATCACTGGATGGCGGTTAAGAGTATCCTTAGGTATCTTAAGAGAACTAAGGATGTTTTCTTAATCTATGGAGATGGAGAACTTGAGGTATCTGGGTATACCGATGCAAGTTTCCAAACCGACAGAGACGACTTCAAGTCGCAAACCGGGTACATATTTTGCTTGAATAACGGAGCAGTGAGCTGGAAATCTTCCAAGCAAGATACTGTTGCCGATTCAACAACTGAAGCGGAGTACAATGCAGCAGCTGAAGCAGCAAAAGAGGCAGTTTGGATCCGTAAATTCCTAATTGGATTAGGAGTAGTTCCGTTAGCAGCTGAGCCCGTTCCATTGTATTGTGACAATAGCGGGGCTATTGCACAGGCTAAGGAACCAAGGTCTCATCAACGATCCAAACATGTTCTTCGACGATTCCATCTGATTCGAGAGATCATACATTGTGGCGATGTGAAGATCGAAAAGATCGCATCGGAGGATAATATTGCAGATCCGCTGACGAAGGCTATTCCTCGGGAAAAGTTTGAGCGACATGTACATAGTTCAGGTATTAGATGCTTGAGTGACTGGCTATAGGCCAAGTGGGAGATTGTTAGACAGTTATGACCCATAGCGTCACTATTTTGTAAATGATATTGTATTATTGTACAAAATTAACTATGTAGTAATGAAATTGCCTTTTACCGTTTTGTAATTTATTTACTTTGATATATAAATGGTAAAAGTCCCTATGATTAATTCCGGATTGAGATGATATGAGACAGTATCAATCCATAAAGGTTTAATCATTAAATATCCCTAGTCGTAGTATTATCGAGATTGGACATCGATAATGCGGAATAGACTAGTACTGCACTTGTGCGTGTTGTGAGGGCACAACAGCATAGTTCTCATATATTTGAGTATTGGATACTTATGCAAGTGCGGTAGGAGGTTGTGTTTTACCGATGGTACGGAAAACAGCTTCGCTCTGGATAGACCCCGCGGAATCCCATTGGTAGTATGTCTGCGTGTCTATGGGAGTCCGCTTCAGGGTAGGTGCATATGATCTTAACCTGAGACTTGCATCGCTAGTACTTACGACAATCGGTAAATTTTAGTTTTGGTGGTCCAGGGCTTTAACGGGTTCTGTGTACACCTCTTCTGGATTTATCGAGAATCGTAGTGTATTGGGTGTGATGTCAAGATGGAAGTATCACTTCAGACATATGGAGATGATGATCGCGAGGGATACAGAACTAGTACTCTATAATGGTTGCAACCATCGGAATAATATGACTAGGTCAGGATTATCCGATTCAAAGAGACTGGTTGCTTGATGTCTGATATGTGTATCGTACGGGGCAGACACATCTCCAGCCCCAGGCCTTACATGTGATCATCCGATACTGGATCAGTATACACTATACTACGGTATACTACGCCTGTTATAGATCTTATATTCCAGAAAGAATATTTCTAGAGAATTGGGTAGACATGGCGTTTTGCTAGAGGCTAACCTTGTCTTGTAAATCGGTAAAAACGTAGTACTTGGTACGTACGTGTTCGGATAGTTCGACAACCAGAAATACAAGCATGCACTCAGGCGATTTTATCTCATCAGAGAGATTGTTGAGTGAAAAGAAGTTATTATAGAGAAAATACCCACAGAAGATAATCTTGCAGATTCTCTGACTAAAGGGCTGACTCAACAAAAACATGATAGGCACACCCGAGAGTATGGTGTCTAGATTCATACTAGTTGGCTATAGTGCAAGTGGGAGATTGTAAGGGATATGCCATATACCCAACTTATTGATGGGCTATATATACATGTATTTGTAATATTTTTCATTAATTAATAAAATGGAAATCTTTATTATACGTGTCTTACATAAATTATATGAATCATCAAACACTGTAATAAAGCCCTTGGAGTAATAAGATGATGGCTTCCACTCCTTATGAGAATCATTACTCTCAAACGTTCATAGTCATAGTTTTATGAATAATCTGGGCGTTCACAAAGCGGAGAGACTAGCATGATGATATGATATGCCCTTAAGTGGGATATCTGATCTCATGGGCTACTAGCGGAGATCCGTCTGCTTGGTGTATCACATGGATTCATGAGTTGCTCATGTCCATCGAACTGACCGCCGAAAGTTTTCACATTGAGTGTTTATCCCATGTGTATGTGAGAACTTTCATGTATCGATTGTATGACTAGTCCTTAGACTTGAGGTCTTTACAATCTTATGTGTGGATCAAATAACTTTGACATTCTCCTTCCCCGGTTCAAAAGATCCGGTAATAAGGGTATGATTGGGTCATTTGTTGAAACACATGAAGTTTGTAAAGATAAAACAGAGAATCGCCACTCTCTCGGATAATATTTTCTTATAAGAGTAGTATTCCAGTTCGCAGGTTGATATGTGTGATCAGTGCTTGAGACTGTGGCCGCAGTGGAAGAATCATGTGAGATTCTTCGGTTAGCACAATTCATGACACTATCAATATCATACCTTTGACTATATGGGTAGACAATTTCCATACACTAGGTCAAACGGTAGGGATACAGTGAGTCGAGGGACCGTATCATATGTAAATCACATACAAAATGGGTATATATATCTTTCCTTCTCATTTGGGGGCCTTGGCATGTTGCTAGATGTCAACTTTGGTCATTGAAATCATACGACCATCTGATCGGAGGATAATTTATGTTTGATTAAATTATCCTGATTCATTTCATGTCCAACTTGAGGGGAACCCAAAAGGTCACACACAACAAAGTCGAAATCAATGGTTAACAGTGCACAGTATAAATTTAACAGCATATATGATTGCTGTAGGAATTGTTCATAAATGGTTCAATGTGTTTAATTATTGAACAGATCATTTATGAGGTTCCAAAGTGGCTTAGGGATTGGTGAATGACGATAGGGGCACTTTGGGAATTGAAAAAATGAATAAGAAAAAAAATCTGCGTTTTTTTATTTTATTTTATTTTATTTTGAATTCGAATTCGACCCAAACTCTTATTAGGGTTTTATAATCTCATTAAACCACTATTTGTAGATCCAATGGCTAAGATTTAATTAACATTTATCCCACATCGGATTCTTAATTAATTTTGTTGTCTTTGGAGCACCTATATAAACCAAAGAATTCTTCATAAATTTTTACACCAAAACCTTTCATATCTTGGGTTTATATAAGTGAGAAACTCTAAAGTTTAAGAGTAAGCCACTGATTTTGAGGATCCTTAAGTCTAATTGACTAGAGGAATCTTAAGTTAAAAGTTTTGAGGTATTTGCCTAGGCTAGCACCAAGGGCAAAATACTAGTGCACTCAAGGCGTAGTCTTGCCGTTAAGTTTTGGCTTTGGTGTGTGCACCTTTGGAGGCCACACACTTAGGTGGCTCTTTGCAATGTGGAAGAGCTTGCTGAGTTCGAGAAAAGCTTGTAGATTGGAGGGAGGACTGGAGGAGTTTTCGGTTCAAGTAAGTCTTTTTCTTTCTTTATTTTTAATTAGAGTTCTTATGATAGTTAGCATGTTTAAGTTTATGTTATTTGCATGTTTTATGAGTTTTTATGATTAGAATATATAGTAACATGCCTAGGCTTATAGAATAATCAAAACAAATGGGTCTTGGGCAAAGGGATAGCGGCATCATAATTTTTAATTTTCCACTACGCACTCGCGGCCGCTTCCCAATACTTGCTACAAACCATGATCCTATGGCAACAACATATTTGATAATGTAGTCATTAGAAGATAAGTTTGGGCAGCCTTCAGAGTTGAAACAAGGCTACTGTCTCACTATTAACCGCAAGGATGAAGGAATGAACATCAGTCCGAGAGCATGTCTTAAGGATGATGTCTCATCTCAACGTGGATGAAGCCCATAGTTCTCTTATAAATAAGCAAAGCCAGGTGAAAATGATCATGGAAACACTTCTGAAGAGTTTCATGCAGTTTAAAATCACTCTACCTAGTTCATTCAGGGGGTATGCATTACAAACTACAATGTATATCTTGAATGTAGTTCCATCTAAGTCTGTTCCTAATACTCCGTTAGAGTTGTGGAATGGTCGTAAAGTTAGTTTACGACATTTCTACATATGGGGGTGTCCAGCACATATGCTGCAAAATAATGCTAAGAAGTTGGAGCCACGTTCTCAGATGTGCCTATTTGTAGGCTATCTTATGGAAACTATGGGTGTGTTCTTTTATAATCCAGAAGATAACAAAGTATTTATGTCGACAAATGCTACGTTTCTTTAGGAGGACTATATAAGAGACTTCAAACCTCGAAGTAAATTTTTACTTGAGGAGTTACTTGCTGGTACGACCAGCATACCATTGTCAACAGTTTACATAAATATAACACCATCTATATCTGAGCGTCAGATGAAAGTTTATCAGAATAATTTACCACCTAGATGTAGTGCGTGGTTTGTGAGACAACTTGAACGCTACTTATGATATGGAGAGGCACAACTTGTAGCTTCCAGTTATGGTATATATAATCTATTAACCTATCGTAGTGTAATGGCTCAAAGTAATGAACCTCGAGATGGAGTCTATGTACTCCAACTTAGTCAAGGAGCTTGTAGACCAACCTGACGGAGTAAAACCCATCGGTTGCAAGTGGATATACAAGAGAAAAAGAGGTGTAGATGGGAAGGTACAGACCTTCAAAGCTAGTCTATTGGCAAAGGGTTATACCTAGAAAGAGAGAGTCGACTATAAGGTGACATTCTCGCTAGTAGCCATGCTAAAATCCATCCACATTCTTATTTCCATTGCCGCATATTATGACTATAAAATTTGGCAAATGGTCTTCAAGACTGTATTCTTGAAAGACAATCTTGATGAAAGTATCTATATTGTACAACCAGAGAGGTTCATAACCCAAGGTCAAGAGCAAAAATTTTACAAGTTGCAAAGGTCCATTTATGGACTTAAGTAAGCATCTTAATCTTGGAACATAAGATTTGATATTACGATCAAGTCTTATTATTTTGAGCAGAATGTTAATGAGCCTTGTGTTTACAAGCGCGTCATTCACGAGAAGGTTTTTTTTCTTGTGTTAAACGTCGATGATATTTTACTCATTGGGAATGACATAAAGATATTATCGAACGTGAAAAAATGGCTAGCTAACCAATTCCAAATGAAAGATTTGGGAGAGGAAAGTTATGTACTTGAGATCCAGATTATTCGGGATCGAAAGAAACGACTGTTAGCAATGTCTTAGGTATCCTATATCGAAAAGATTCTTGTACGATTTGGAATGTATAATTCCAAGAAAGGTAGTAATTTTCCTTTCAGGCATGGAATTCATTTGTCTAAGGAACTGTATCCTAAGACACCTCAATGAGTTGAGGAAATGAGACATATATGTTATACCTCAGTGGTTGGAAGTCTCATGTATGTAATATTATGCACAATATCGGTCATCTGCTTTGCAGTGGGAGTAGTCTGTAGGTTACAGTCAAATCCAGGATTAGATCATTGGGTAGCTGTGAAACACATTCTCAAGTATCTTAAGAGAACGATATATTATATGCTTGTATATTTTTGTGAGGATATGATCCTCATGGGATATACTGACTCTGATTTTCAGACGGATGTAGATTCTAGGATATCAACATTTGGATCAGTATCCACCCTAGGTGGTGGGGCCATTGTGTGGAGAAGCATAAAGCAATCTTATATTGCTTACTCCAATATGGAGGCTGAATATGTAGCAGCTTGTGAAATAGCTAAAGAAGCAGTCTAGCTCCGTATGTTCTTGGGGGATCTGGAAGTTGTTCCAAATATGGATAAATCATTCACATTTTATTGCGATAATATTGGAGCAGTGACGAGTTCAAAGAAACCAATAAGCCACAAGTGGGGAAAGCATATAGAGAGAAAATATCATCTCATCAGGGAGATAGTCCAAAGAGGATATGTTAATGTCATGCAGATTCCATCCGTAGACAACCTGGCTGAACCGTTTTCAAAGACCTTGTCGGCTAATGTTTTTAAAGGTCACCTAAAGGGTTTAGGTTTACATGACATGTCTCATTTGCTATAGTTCATGTGGGAGATTGTTGGGGTTTTATGCCCTAGAGCTTCATGTAATATAAACGAAATTGTTTATTGAAATAATAGATGCATTATTCATTTATCAAATTATTTGATTTAAATCGCATATTGTAAAATTGTCTTGTTTATCTTTCATTACTCATGTGCCTTCAGACTTAGTGTATAAGTGGTATACACAAGAGGATTCAGATCTAAAGTTAGTAATCTAAAATAGTCCATAGAGAGCAAATAAAGTGGGAACTTTGTTTTTGGTTTATCAATAGCTGCGGTCCATTCTATATATTGATATGACGACCTTGATCCGACATCGTTCATATAGTGACATAGGAATGAAGGCACCTTGTATGATATGATCATATAGGGTTGGGCCCAGATAAAATGAATATCTTTTAATTTCCGTTAAACATAGAAATTCATTTTAATCTACTAGATAGTCATATATACATTGATCTTAATCCTTAATGTACTACGAACTCCTTCATGACAGCCTATGTCCTTTGATTTACTAAGGTTTGATCGGTGAAATCACTCACGTTACGCAAGCGCACGTATCGCTCAAGTAGTATAAAATGTATTTATCCCACGAGGACTTAATACATTAGATATCAATTTATGAAGTTAAATGTTTACAAGTACCTAATAGATTTGTTTGTTGATTGGATTGTGATTTTTGCTAAAAACAAGTAAATAAAATAGTGCGAAATTAAATTAAAGGAAAATTTAATATTATAAAGCTATCTAGGGTTGTGAATCCTTCTAATATCTTGTAAAGATGAAGTGGTTATCTCATGTTTGTGCAATATATCGATTTCTTAACCTGGAACACGAAATTATACAAAAGCCTCTGTCGATGGTCAGATGCAAATACCTAGTATAACCCAATTAATCATATGTCTATGTTAACCAAGTTACCAGAATTCATTAAGATTAAGTTCCAATTGTGGCTACCTACGCCCGACAGGTATATGTATATCCAAGAAGGAAATCTATTAAAGGGTATATAATCCGTAAGTGGGATCGTAGGCTATTAAGTCTAAGGCTGAAATCTAAAATCTCTTCGTCAAGTTCATTTTAAGTTTACCATATCAATCTTATTAATGGCCAATTAAAAATAAGTATTAAGCTTAAGACTTAATAAATAAACCTTTATATTACCCAAGACACAAAATGACCACTTATAAAACGGTGATATTGGAATTCATCACAACCCTAGATAAAGGGTTTAGTTACCACACATATCTAGAATTATTAAAGACATAAATAAAGTAAATGACACAAGATAAAGCTGTAAATTAAAAAGATAAATAAAACAATAAAGAAAATGCTGGGGTTAGAGGATCCACTTTTATTACTTCTAATTTAGATATCTCATTTATTATAATACATAAAATTTACATGACATTACCAACCGACCAGATAGGCATTGTCCAGTTGAGTCAGGTTAAAATCAATTTAATTAAGTCTGACCGACCATAAAGGCGGTATCCCATTAAGTCAGGTTTTAAAATAGTTGATATATTATAACTAAGGGAGATTAATCTAAATATTAGTAATAAAAGCTTTACCCTTCACCCCAGCAGAGGGGAGTTACCTCCTCATACTGAAAAGTAAAATAAAGAAAGATCTATTGCATAAATTAAAAATTAAATACAAGAAAGCTGTAAATAAACAAACAAGATACAATCTTCTTAATATTCTTAGGGAAATCCCCAGAAGAAGGTATGAATTGGAATTATGATTTCGGCCTCAAATTATAGGTAAAATTTTGGTCCACGAGTCGCGACGCAGAACCGTTGCTCGTCGCGATGCATTATCGATTTAACAAGATGATGATATGTGGCTGTCGCTAGAATTATTGGTTCGGCATCATGAAGTTCTGCACGTCGCGACGCTGACATAAGTAATGACGTGTAGTGTCGGTAGCATGGGATGATGACACATGTCTGGCGTATGATAGTAATATTGTTGTGATGTTGACACGTGGCCGGCGCATTTTAGTAAGTGCGTATGATAGCAAGTTTCTCTCATGTTGACACGTATCCGGCGTATTGTAGCGGTTGCGACGCAGAAGTGTTGCGTGTCGCGACGTAAAATTCTAGTTTTGCCCTTTTTGTCCATTTTCGCTGTTTTGGCCTCGATTTGAGTCCAGTGAGTTCTGAAACCTTATTTATCTACAAAATACAAAAAACACATCAAATATTCACAAAAATCAAGAAATTATCCAAAATTGTAAGTCAAATGGGTGGTAAATATTGATATATTTACCGCTTATCACACCCTCAAATCTAATATTTTGCTAGTCCTCGAGCAAAACAACAAAATAAAATAAAATAAATACTGAAACTAAATTAAACTAAGCCACTTTCGTATGGATCATGATTGCATTTAGCGTATGCAACAAGCCTTTAAACCCCTAGGTGTCCCTAGTGGACAAGTTGTAGTCTCGTGAGGGCTTTTAGTAACGATACCCACAAATGTCAAATGCGCACAAAAGCAAAAAGACAAAAGAAAAAAAGTATAAACAAGTTAGTGACTAAACAAGTGAAACTCTTATCCAAGTTAAGAATTGTTTTCTTTCTTTATAAATTACCAAATAAATAAATTCTCCGATTATTTTTACCATTTTCCATATACACAACTAACAAGGTATTAATCAGCTCATTGTGCCCACAATATTCATAAGTGTAGTTGAAAATAGTGTAATATTTTTGTCCTAAAGTTATATCAGAATTCACACATTTTTTAGCAATGGATTTTTTTTATTTACAATATCTTCAATCCATGAGCGAGCTTTAGGCCAGTGACTCCCAGGCCAGTTGGCTTTAGGGCACTAGGTGTTAAGACACACTTACAAACTTAATTACTCAGATTGCATATTTCTTTCTTTCTTTTTTTTTTATAATATTTTCAAGCCATATAGCGAGCTTTGTGCCAGTGACTCCCAAGCAAGTTGACTTTAGGGCACTAGGTGTTAAGACACCCCTACGGACTTAATTACTCGGATCTCAGATGTATTTTTTTTTATTATTCCATCGCTTTTTTAGATGCTTCCTCTAATTAAACTAGAGCACTGAATATTACAAACTTTTAAATTACAACTCATGGTCGTATGTTACCATGCATATTGATAATATCTGTCAACTGAGCATATGAAGATCCAATTTAGTCAGTATTATGGAGAATTCATGAATTAAATAATTCAAAAGGAAATAAACAAAAATTAACTTGTTACGAAATAGGTTGAGATACGTCTTAGGAGTGGTGTAGACACTGCATTTTTACATATAAGTCCCGATGATGAGTCTCGTATGGAGACACTACCTCTTTGAGTGTGAAAGCCGCGAGAAACGGACGTCGGAAGGGTAAAGTTGGAAATTGATATTTTGGTCGGATTTAACTCGCTTATTTCGCTTCGGGTTCGCTTGTTGGACCTCTATTTTAAAACACACCAAACCCATTAAATCACATCTCACAAATTAAATAATTAAAACATTTAAAATACATGTCACAAATTAAATTGAATTAAAATATAATTAAATAACTAAATTAAATAACTAAATTGAAATTAAACTAAATCAAATTAAATTAAATTAAATCATATCAAAATAAATTCATTCATAATTTAATAATTCACTCACCAATTTAATTAATTTCTTGCTTTAAATAATTAAAATTAAACACAAATTAAATTACATGATTTGTTTCCTTTCAAAACCATGCACAAACCCTAATACCCTCTCACTATAAAAATAACTCAAATTGCAAACCCTGGGCTTCCTCTCTCTCACTCGGCAGTGCCCAAAACAAAACCCAAACAAAATAAACCCTAGCTACACGCACAGCCTTTCTCTTCCCCACACGGCATTAACAGAAAATAAACCCTAAGTCACTCCCTTCTCCCTCACTACACGCACAACTGCCCTCACCTCACCAAGCAGCCATGAAATCCTTAAACAGCCACCCACCATGAAACCCTCAAACAACAGCACACCTGCCCCCCTGTCCACCAGCCCACGTAACTGCCCTCACAAAGAACCCACTCACATAAACTAACAACGACGACAGCTCCCTGACCTAGCAGCCATAAGCCTCACCAGCCCAGCCAATCTTCACGAACCAGACCTTCAGCCACAAGAACACACACGGCGTCAACATGGTCAATCACAAAAAAAACACATCAACCCTATGGATCTCCTTCCTTCTTCTCCTTCAAAAACCATGAACAACAGCAACCAAAAAAACCAAAAATGGGTTTCTCTCTCGGCTCTAACCTTCACTCTACACTCTCTTTTTGGCAACCCTCTACAATCACCACCAACTCCATCTTCTCTCTGGACACCCTACGCAACCCTAGCCTTCTCGCCACTCTCTCCCTGCTGTCTGCTTCTCTCCATAAACTAGCCGCACATAAAACAAACAAAAAGCCCTAAACCTTTCCCTCTCTCACTCAACGCCCACGTTCAACAAGCACAGCCAATACACTCCTCAAAGACAGACTTCACACGGCACACACAGCCCAAAGCCACGACACCTTACTCACAACCCCTCAGATTCAAGTGAAACAGCCTCTCACAAACACTTCAACAGCCAGCAACCCACGTGAACCAAAACACCACCACAACGCACACACGTCACTTACCAAGACACACACACGCCCCTCACGAAACAGCACACACTCAACGCACATGGCAGACCACGCACTGCCCACTCACGCCACACTCCCCTTTGCCCATTTGACCTCACACTGATTCATACATATAAACCATGCACTCCACACATTGGTTTGGACCCTCACACACTGCCACGAACATACACAGACTGCCTTGAAAACAGCCCCCAAACTGCCGACAAACAGCCCAAAACAGTGACAAAAATCGCAGCCCCCCAACCAGTCCAAAAAACGCAAAACAGTCCCCTAATTATCAAAAAATAGTGACCAGAAAATACAATAAAAACAGCAGCGAAATGGAGTGAAAACAGCAGCCCGAGCAGTGAAACCGCGAGGAAAATCGTTGGATTAGTGAACCAGAAAAGTTGCGGAGTATCAATCCTTCCGACGGCCATGTAACGCGCTTTCGAGGAACGACAAAAGAGGTTAGACCTGAGGGCACCTTTTTACTTATCATCTTTCGTTTCATTTTATTTATTTTAAAATATTATTGCATGAGAGTCGTTTGAAGCATGATGTGATTGTTGGATGAGCGGGATAGGTGTTCCCTTTTGTGGTATATCGGATGGAAACCCGGACGTAAATTCTGTAGCCGATTCCGAATGGACGGTAGTATGGTCTGCACTCGGGATACAACGCCATGTACCACTTAAGATACACGCATCTCGTCTCATCCAAATTTGTATTTGAGCATGTCATAGTTCTAGGCCGTTTATTTATTATTTTAAGCATGATTTAGTTTAGTCTTGTTATTTAATTTTCAAAGCATGATTGTGTTATTTAGGCATGTTGTTTCTTCATTCTTTATGCATGATGTTTCGTTTAGTTTATGTTTATGTTTAATTAGTTATTTGTTTACTTTGGTTTTATGGTTCAATATGCTCGTTGTGTTATATTGCGTGGAGTTAGTTGGATGAAAGCATGTTAGATCTAAGTACTCTTGAGCATGAATGTTGAATAGATTCGGTTAGTTTATTGCAAAAATCATATCATCACAAGTGACATAAGTAAGGGACCATTCCGAACCCAACGGTTTGAGGTCTTCCCTTGCGAGGGGCGAGTGTGGCCTTAAATCTTTGTCCCGGTTCACACCGGGTGGCGACTCCATGTTATTTCGTACTTCCCAATCTAGGCCGCGAGCCTAGAAACAGCGTCGTCAGTTTCTGTTGTCTACAAGTGGAAATTCCTTACACAACTATCTCACACCAATTTCACCTGATTAGTAAAGTTAAAAACATAAAAAAAAATATTTTTTTTAAAATTTTTTTATTTTTTTTTTAATTTTTGAAATTTTTTGACTAAAAATCAAATAAAAACAACACAATAAAAACAAGATACTAGTCAACTATTCCCCTCCCCAAACCTAATTGAGACATTGTCCCTAATGTCTAAAAAGTAACAGAAGAGTTTAGAAGACAGTACCTGGTTTGCTGAAATTCTACATCTAAAAAGAAAATTAAAGGTTAAGATCTAGATTTATCCGACGCTTCTTACCATGATCATTATCGGAGCAGTTTATCTTGGGAAGGATAGGGTCAACTTGTGGTTCAAATGTTAAAAGTTGGTCAATTAAATCATGGGCAGTTCTGGTAATGAAGAGGATATTTTTTACAGGTTTTGACACAAACTGACCGGTATTGTCATACGCGTATAATGCAAGCGCACATATCGTTCAAGTAGTACAAAAAGTATCGATCCCACGAGGACTTAATACCTAGCTATTAATTTATGAAGTTAAATTATTACGAGTATCTAACGGATTGGTTGTTTGATTTGAAGGTGACTTTAAACTAAAGTAAAAAAAAATTGTGCGAAAGTAGGTTGAGGAAAATTCAAATTTAAAAACTATCCAGGGTTGTGATTTCTTCCAATATCTTTTTTAAGATGAAGTGGTTATCTTATATTTGTGTAATATATTGGTTTACTAACCTGGAACACGAAATTATGCAAAGGCCTCTGTCGATGGTCAGCTGCACATACCCAGTGTAACCTAATTAAACCATATGTCTATGTCAACAAAATTACATGGATTCATTAAGATTAAGTTCCAATTGTAGTTACCCTCGCCCGACAGTTATATGTATATCATGTAAGGAAATCTATTAAAGGGTTATCTATCCTCAATAAAGATCGTGGGCTATTAAGTCTAAGGCTGAAACCTAAAATTCCTTCGTCAAGTTTATTTTAAGTTTACCAGATCTATCTTATTAATAGCCAGTTAACAAGACGCATTAAGCTTAAGACTTAATAAGCAAACCTTTATATTACCTAAACTATAAAATAACCCCTTATAAACCAGTGATATTGGAATTCATCACAACCCAAGATAACGGGTTTAGCTACGACATATATTTACAACTAGTAAAAGCTTAAAAGTAAAAGACATAAAGTAAAGTGCTTGAAAAGTAAATGCTGGAATTTAAAAAGGTAAAAGTACAATAAAAGAAAATGATGGGGTTAAAAGATCCACTTCTATTACTACTATTTTAGATATCTCTCTTAATATAATATATTAACTTGTGTGATATTACCAACCAGCCATATAGGTGGTAACCTGATTAAGTCAAATTAATAATTAATTATCAACCGACCAACCAGGCGGTATCCAAGCTTAGTCATGTTAAAACCAATTTATAATTAATTACCAACCGACCAATATGGCGGTATCCTTATTAAGTCAGGTTTTAAATAGTTATTATATTATAATTAAGGGATATTAATCTAAATAGCAATAATAAAAGCTTTACCTTTTACCCTAGCAGGGGGAGTTACCTCCTCATTACTGAAAAGTAAAAACTGAAAAATAAAGAAAAGTAAGTACTATTGCGTAAAAGTAAATAAAATTAATTACAGAACTGAAATTAAACAAACAATATACAAACTTCTTAAAATCCTTAAGAAAGAATTCAGAAGAGAGTATGATTTTACAACTGAGATCGAGCTAAATTTATAGGTGTCAGTAGGACTTTCGCGTCGCGACGCGCCACCATTGCATGTCGCGACGCGCTGAAATGGCGCACAATGATTGGCTACTTTGATCTCTTATCTGCTGATGTGGCGATGAGGAATATGTCGGCCTAATAAAATACTGACACGTGGAATATTTGGATGATTAACTCAATAATTGTGTTAACGTGGTGATCTGGATTTTCGGTAGCATGTGATGGTGACACGTGGCGCAATGTGATTTATGGAAGATGACATGGACGACATGTGGCACAATGACTTGGTATGCTACTGATGTGGCAGACATGTGGATGACACATGGTTGATGATGATTGTCGGCAACATGTGATGATGACATGTGCCACGGCGCACGTTAGCAGATTTGTTGTGATGTTGACACGTCGCAGGCTCACGTTAGCATCCAGCGTATTTTAGAAAACTTCTTAGATTTTGACACGTGTCTCAGGTACACGTTTACAAGATTCTGCGCACGTTAGCGGTCGCGACGCATAAAATGATAGTTTTGCCCTTTTTCCGTTTTTCACTGTTTTGGCCTCGAATCACCTCCAGAGTGTTCTAAAACTTTATTTATCTACAAAATAACACAAAACACATCAAAATATTCACAAAACTCAAGAAACTATACAAAATATTAGGTCAAATGAGTGGGAAATAGTGATATATTTACCACTCATCATAAACCCATTTCTCTGAGCATCATCAAGAAACACATAAAGAAAGTCATAAAATCCATCAGTATTAAACAGTCCGATTGGTTTCTGGTGTATGTTCAAGTTCGCCCAAGATAGTACTGTAAAAATTTCCTCCATTGTGTCCAAGCCACATGGAAAAGCAATAAAAGTATCAGCACGAGTTAATCATTTCCACAAGTCGTTCAGACACACCTGGCATAATACATTCATCTCTGTTTAATGGTCCTATAAAATTCGCTTCTGCCAAAGGTTTTGGGATGATTCCCAAAACTTGACTTCCTCATTCCTATACTGCCCTTGAAACGTATCCCATTAGTCCAAGATTACCACCGCAATATACTAAGTGCATATTCCTTTCAGCTATGACTCTGCCCAATTCATGTGCTGCCTCAACGAATTCTGATTTAGACCCAACACTAGTACCGCAAAACACACAGATGTTAACAACTCGTCTTCTTGAAGTTGCTTCCATTTTTTTGTTTATACATTTCTTTCTCAAATCTGGATGTCTTCAAGAGTGCAATAACGAGCTAAATTTATAGAACCTGAAAAAGGGTGAGTAATAAAAGCACTAGTACCTGACAAATGACAATTATTAGCTAAACAGTAAAATAAATCATGGAAGTCAAAAAGTATGGATCCTGTCAGAGAAAAATAAAAGAAAATAACAAAATAAATCACAATTATTAGTTAAAGACAAAGAGAAAATAATATTTACAATAAGTAAAGGCTTGAATGACATATATGCGTCAGGGAAACGTTTCCCATCCAATTTTCTTATAAATTGGCAAACATGGTCTTTTAAAGTCAGATTCCTGAGACTTAATTGTTGTCTTTCTTTTCGAAATTGTGTATGTAACATGCGAATTACGTGATACACATATCCACTGGGATGCGTCTCAAGAGTCAATGATATGTCATCTAATGACTCATTACTCATGCCATTCCTAATAAATTTAATTTTATCTTCACGGTTATAAGACACCATTCCTAAAGAACGACAATGAGTATTACATGTCATGCGTGCACATTTATAGCAAACACCTAATCTTTTAGCTCTTCTTTTCTTAGCATAGGTTCTTCTTCCTAAACCAGGCAGATATGAAACAAAAGAGTCAGAAGACTCACCAGCAAATCGGACTCGTGTTTCAATTAACCAATGAATTTAATTAGGAATACCTTTGATCATCAGTAGTCTCATTCGTTCCAAGCGAGCTTTGTAGACTTTCATCAAAGATTTTTGAAGGAGATAAGGAAATTGCTTGTGAAGATTTACGAGAACATATTCCATCATGAAATGTGACTTTACCTACAAAAATTAAACACACAAAAATAAAACACACCAAATTTCAATATATACACAAATTGCATGGGTTGCCTCCCTGCTAGCGCTAAGTTTAACGTCGTCAGCTAGACATGACTACCCGAACGTTAGGCTGGATCTGAAAGTGTGACACTTTCTTTTTGTCGCTCGAATGATTCTCCCCAGTAGTGCTTGACACGCTGGCTGTTAACTTTGAATGTATCATTGGAGTTGGGATCAAGTAACTCAACAGTTCTATCTAGTAAAACTTGAGTGATTAAGAATAGAACTGACCACCGTGATTTTAACCTCCTAGGGAAAATGACACAAAACACTTCAAAATATTCACAAAACTCCAGAAACTATACAAAATATTAGGTCAAATGAGTGGGAAATAGTGATATATTTACCACTCATCACACCCCCAAACCTAACATTTTGCTAGTCCTCGAGCAAAACATCAAAATAAAATAACATAAACATCTTTAAAATAAATTTAAGCTAAGCCATTTTCGTAGGGATCACGGTTGCATTTAGTGTATGCAACAAGCCTTTAAACCACTAGGTGTCCCTAATGAACGAGTTGTAGTCTCCTGAGGGGCTTACAGCAACGATACCCACAAATGTTTGATACAAGTAAAAAGATAGAAAAACTAATGCATACAAAAGCAAAAAGACAAGAGAAAAGAGAATAAACAAGTTAGTGATTAAGCAGGTGAAACTTCTTTTCCAAGTTAATAGTTGTTTTCTTTCTTTCTAAATTACCGAATAAGTAAATTCTCTGATTATTTTTACCATTCTTCATATACATAGCCAACAAAATATTAATCAACTCATTTTGCCCACAATATTCACAAGTGTAGTTGAGAAGAGAGTAAAATTTTTATCCTAAAGTTATATCAGAATTCACACCTTTTTTAAGCAATGGAATATTTTTTTTGATTTTTTTGATTTTTTTTATATATTTATATACAATATCTTCCAACCATGTAGCGAGCTTTAGGCCAGTGACTCCCAAACCAGTTGGCTTTAGGGCACTAGGTGTTAAGACACCCCTACGGGCTTAATTACTCGGATTTCAGATATATATATTTTTTTTCAACATCCTTGATCCATGTAACGAGCTTTATGCTAGTGACTCCCAAACCAGTTAGTTTTAGGGCACTAGGTGTTAAAACACCCATACGGACTTAATTACTCGGATCTTAGATGCCATTTTTCTTTTTCTCAATTTTTTTTTATCCCATCACTTTTTTAGATGTTTTCTCCAATTAAACTAGAGCATTGAATATTACAAACTATTCAATTACATCTCATGTCCGTATGTTACCATGTATGTTGATAATATCTGTCAACTGAGCATATGAAGATCCATTTTATTCAGTTTTATTGAGAATTCACAAATTAGATAATTCAAAAGGAAATAAACAAAAATTAACTTGTTTCGAAATAGGTTGAGATACGTCTCAGGAGTGGAAATTCCTTACACAGCTATCTCTTAAACCAATTTCACCCGATTAATCAAATTAAAAACACAAAACACAAAATATTTTTTTGATTTTTGTTAAAAAAAAATTAACTTTTTTGTATTTTTTCAAAAATTTTGACTAAAAAAATAACATAATAAAAATAAGATAAAAATCAATTATTCCCCTCCCTCAAACCTAAATGAGACATTGTCCCCAATATCTTAAAAAGTAGAAGAAGAGTTTAGAAGATAGTACCTCGTTAGTTGAAATTCTACATCTAATAGGAAAACTAAAGGTTGAGATCCAGATTTATTCAACGCTTCTTACCATGATCATCATCAGTCCATTTTATCTTGGAAATGATAGGGTCAATTTGTCGTTCAAATGCTAAGATTTGGTCGATTAAATCTGGGCCAGTTCTGGCAGTAAAGAGGAGTTCTTTAATAGGTTTTGTCACGAATCCATTTCTTCGGGCATCATCAAGAAACATACAAAGAAAATCATAAAATCCATCAGCGTTAAACGATCCAATCGGTTTCTGATGTATGTTCAAGTTCGCCCAAGAAAGTACTGTAAAAATTTCTTCCATCTTGCCCAAGCCATCTAGCAAAGCAATAAAATCATCAGCACGGTTAATCATTTCTACCAGTCATTCAGACATATCTGGCATGATCGGTTCCTCTCTGTTTGATGGTCCTATCAGATTCGCTTCTGCCAAAGGGTTTTGGGATGATTCCCAGAACTTGATTGCCTATTTCTTGTACGGCCTTTGAAACGATCCCCATTAATCCAAGATTACCACTGCCATATACTAAATGCATATTTCTTTCAGCTAAGACTCATCCAAAATCTTGTGTTGCCGCTACGTATTGTGGCTTAGTACCAACATTAGTACCACAAAACACACAAATATTTTCAACTCGTCTTCTTGAAGTGGCTTCCATTTTTATCTGGATGTTCTCAAAAGTTCAATGATGAGTTGAATTTATAACACCTGAATAGGATGAGTGAAAATAATAGCACTAGTACCTGCCAAATGATAATTATTAGTTAAACAGTAAAATAAATCGTGAAAGGTCAAAAAATATGGATCCTGTCGGAGAAAATAAAAGAAAAGAACAAAACAAATCACAATTATTAGGAAAAGATAAAGAGATATAATATTTACATAAAGTAAAGACTTGATTGACGTCTATGCATATATACAAAATGCATGGGTTGCCTCCCTGCTAGCGCTAAGTTTAAAGTCCGAAGGCACATGAGTAATCAAGGATAAACAAGACAAATTATAATATGCGATTTAAATCAAACAACTTTGATAAATGAATAATGCATGTTTTATTTCAATAATATAAATTTGTTTATATTATATGAAGCTTTAGGGCATAAAACCCAATAATCTCCTCTTTGAACTAGAGCAAATGGGACATGTCATGTAAACCTAAACTCTTTAGGTGACCTTCAAAAACTTTAGCCGACAAGGTCTTTGTAAACAGATCAGCCACGTTGTCTGCGGATGGAATCTTTGTGACAACATCTTCTCTTTGGACTATCTCTCTGATGAGATGATATTTTCTCTTTATTTATTTTCCCCACTTATGGCTTCTTAGTTCCTCTAAATTCACCACTGCACCACTATTATTGCAATAAAGTGTGAGTGATTTATCCATATCTAGAACAACTTTTAGATCTCCCAAGAACTTACGGAGCTAGACTGCTTCTTTAGCTGCTACACAAGTTGAGAATATATTTCACTGCCACCCAATGATCTAATCATGGGTTTAACTGAAACATACTAACTACTCCCACTGCAAAATAGATGCCTGGTCTTGTGCATAACATAGCATACATGAGACTTCCAACCACTGAGGCATAAGGGATATGTCTCATTTCCTCAACTACTTAAGGTGTCTTAGGAGAATGCTTCTTAGACAAATGAATTCCAAGTCTGAAAGGCAAATTACCTTTTTTGGAATTCTGCAATCCAAAATGCACAAGAATCTTGCCGATATAGGATGTCTGAGACATTTCTAACAGTCGTCTCTTACGATCCCGAATTAACTGGATCCCAAGTACATAACTTTCCTCTCCCAAATATTTCATTTGGAATTGGTTAGCAAGCCAGATTTTCACGTCCGATAATATCTTTACATCATTCCCAATGAGTAAAATATCATCGACGTACAACAAGATGAAAAACTATATTCCCGTCAATGACGCGCTTGTAAACACAAGGCTCATCAACGTTCTTCTCAAAGTTATAAGATTTTATCATAGTATCAAATCTTATGTTCCAAGATCTAGAGGCTTGGTTAAGTCCATAAATGGACCTTTGCAACTTGAAAACCTTTTGCTCTTGACCTTGGGTTATGAACTCCTCTGGTTGTACAATATAGATACTCTCATCAAAATTTCCATTCAAGAATGCAATCTTGACGTCTATTTGCCAAATCTTATAGACATAATATGCGGCAATGGAAAGAATGATATAGATGGATTTTAGCATGGCTACTGGCGAGAAAGTCTCATCATAATCGACTCCCTCTTTCTGGGTATAACCATTTTCCACTAGCCTAGTGACTGGCGTAATCACACGCGTATAACGCAAGCACACGTTTCATTCAAGTAGTATAAAAAGTATCGATCCCACATGGACTTAATACCTAGCTATTAATTTTATGAGGCCAAATGATTACTAGTATCTAACAGATTGATTGATTGACTGGGTGGTGACTTTAAACTTAAAAACAAGTAAATGAAATTGCGAAAATAAGTTTAGTAAAAATCAAATTTATAAAACTATCTGGAGTTGTGAATTCTTCCAATATCTTTTAAAATATGAAGTGGTTATTTCACGTTTGTGCAATATATTGGTTTATTAACCTGGAACACGAAAATATGTAAAAGCCTCTTTCGATGGTCAGATACAAATACCCAGTGTAACCCAATTAATCATATTCCTATGTCAACCAAGTTACCTGAATTCATTAAGATTAAGTTCCAATTATAGTTACCCCTGTCCGACAGGTATATTCCTATCCTGTAAGGAAATCTATTAAAGGGTTATCTATCCTTAAGGAAGATCGTGGGTTATTAAGTCTAGGGTCTTAAACCTAAAATCTTTTTTCCAAGTTCATTTTAAGTTTACCAGTTCAATCTTATTAATGGCCAGTTAACAAGAAACATTAAGACTAAGGCTCAATAAAACCTTTATATTACCCAAATCGTAAAACAACCCCTTATTAACCAGTGATATTGGAATTCATCACAGCCCCAGATAACGGGCTTAACTACGACACATATCTAAGGCTAATAAAAGATTAAATAAAATAAAAGACATAAAGTAAATGCTGAAAATTAAATAAAGTAAATGCTGAAAATTAATAATGTAAAGTACAATAAAAGAAAATATTGGGGTTAGATGATCCACTTTTAATATTTCAAAATTAGAAATCTCCCTTATTCTCAATGTTTACCGATTTATTAACCAGGCCATAAAGGTGGTAATTTCATTTGTCAATTAAATCAAACCGACCATATAGACGGTAACAAGGTTATTACCTAAACCGACCATATAGGCGGTAACTACGTCTGAAATGAAAAACCGACCGTATAGGTGGTAAATAAGGTTGTCACTTAAACCGGCCATATAGGCGGTAACTAATTAATCCAAATTTTAATTAAAATAAGGGAGATTAATCTAATTCATTATATTAAAAGTCTCACATTTTCACCCCAGCAGAATGAGATTACATGCCCATGCTGTAAAAGAAAACACACAAAATTTTATTAAATAAATAAAAAAAAATACAAGAAAACTTAAATAATATACAAGACATTTTCCTTTATATTTTCATGGAGAAACTCCTCCAAAGAAAGCATGAAAAAATTACAAAGTTAGGCTTGGTATTTATAGGGAAATCTAAAGGCTTCCACCAATTTCTCCACCAATTGCTCCACCAAACATGGCACCAAAGATGGCTTCAACCATGGCACCAAAAATGGCACCAAACATGAAGTTTGACAATTTTATTAATTTTATATTATATTTTGAAAATAACTATAGTAATTACACAAAATATACTAGATTATTCATCAATTTCGGCCTTCCAAACTTCCGAATTCGAAAATATTTAAATCGTAAAAGTTGTAGATATTTGTGTCTTCTTTAATCTGGCACTTGAATCAGCTCAATCGGATATCGGTTGAAAACGTTATGGCCAAAATACCAAACTTGCGCAAAATTGGAATTTAGGACAACACTTCGTGACGCGTATAGTAAATTTCCGTTTTCGCCATTTTTTGCTCCGAATTTCATCGTTTTAGCCCCGAGTTGATTCCATTAAGTCCCAATACTTTATTTATATACAAAATACATAAACATATATCAAAACATTCATCAAACCTGAGAAACTAAACAAAATATTAGGTAAAATGGCAATAAATATTGATATATTTTCCGCTCATCACACCCTCAAACCTAACATTTTGCTAGTCCTCGAGCAAAACAATAAAATTAAATACAATAAACAATTAAAATTAAACTAAGCCACTTTCGTAGGGATCACGGTTGCATTTAGCGTACGCAACAAGCCTTTAAAAATGACAAGAGAATAAAGAACTTAATGACTAAACAAGTGAAACTTCTACTCCAAGTTAGTAGTTGTTTTCTTTCTTTCTAAATTACAGAATAAGTAAATTCTCCGATTATTTTTATCATTCTTCATATACACAACCAACAAAATATTAATCAACTCATTTTGCCCCCAATAGTCACAAGTGCAGTTGAGAAGAGGGTAATATTTTTGTCCTAAAGTTTTATCAGAATTCACACCTTTTTGTATCAATTGAATAATTTTTTCTGATTTTTCTGATTTTTTCTTTGATTTTTGATTTTTTTTTATTTATATACAATATCTTCTGTCTATGTAGCGAGCTTTGGGCCAGTGGCTCCCCAACCAGATGGTTTTAGGGCACTAGGTGTTATGGCACCCCTACGGACTTAATTACTCAGACTTCATATATATATATTTTTTGCAACATCTTTGATTCATATAGCAAGCTTTGGGCCAGTGACTCCCAAACCAGTTGGCTTTAGGGCACTAGGTGTTAAGACACCCCTACGAACTTAATTACTCGGATCTCAGATATATTTTTTTTTATACTTTTTTTTTCTTTTTTTAACTCCATTGCCATTTATAGATGCTTCCTCAAATTAAACTAGAACACTGAATATTAAAAACTTTTCAATTACATCTCATGTCCGTATGTTACAATGCATTCTGATAATACCTGCCAACTGAGCATATGAAGATCTATTTTAGTCAGTATTATGGAGAATTCATAAATTAAATAATTCAAAAGGAAATAAACAAAAATTAACTTGTTCCGAAATAGGCTGAGATACGTCTCAGGAGTGGAAACTCCTAACACAATTATCTCTCACCAATTTCACCCAATTAATCAGATTAAAAAAACATAAAAACAAAAAAAAATTGAATTTTGTAAAAATTTTCAATTTTTTTTGTATTTTTCGAAAAATTTTGGACTAAAATAACACAATAAAAATAAGATACTATTAACTATTCCCCTCCCCCAAACCTAAATGAGACATTGTCCCCAATGTCTGAAAAAATAGAAGAAGATTTTAGAAGATGATATCTGGTTAACTGAAATTCTACATGAAAAGTTAAAGGTTAAGATCCAGATTTATCCGACGCCTCTTACCACGATCGTTCTCGGACCAATTTATCTTTGAAATGCTAGGATCGATTTGTGGTTCAAAAGCTAAGATTTGATCAATTAAATCTGGGGCAGTTCTGGCAGTGAAGAGGAGTTCTTTTACAGGTTTTGACATTAACCCATTTCTCCGGGCATCATCAAGAAACACACAAAGAAAATCATAAAATCCATCAATGTTGTACAATCCAAGCCGTTTCTGGTGTATGTTCAAGTTCGCCCAATATAACACTGTAAAAATTTCCTCAATTGTGCCCAATCCACCTGGCAAAGCAATAAAAGCATCAGCACGGTTAATCATTTCTACCAGTCGTTCAGACATACCTGGCACAATTAGTTCTTCTATGTTTGATGGTCCAATAAGATTCGCCTCCGCCAAGGGTTTTGGGATGATTCCCAAGACTTGATTTCCTCCTTCCTGTACGGCCTTTGAAACGATCCCCAAAAGTCCAAGATTACCACCGCCATATACTAAGTGCATATTCCTTGCAGCTAAGTCTCGACCCAATTCTTGTGCTGCCGCTACGTATTCTGGTTTA
>SKCR01026576.1:0-47500 GCA_019454045.1 Zanthoxylum bungeanum
CGGTGTGCTCGGCATCGTGATTGGTGGCCGAAGCTACTTGGCGGTTGTGCTTGGAACAGTGATTGCGTGGGTTTTATTTTTCTGCGGCTTGACACTGTTTTTTTTTTTCGTACTTCTACGCGAACCCTACTCTATTTTTATACTGTAATTACATGATTATTTGCTATTAACCGTTGATATTTAAGTTAATTATGTAGTTATTAACTTAATATTTATGATATCTGTTAATGTATCTGTTGTTATTCTCAAAGCGATTTAATTTTCAAAAATTTATATCTAATTCATTTCAGCTTCGTTTTTTACGATCTTATGCCGAATTTTTTTTATTTTGACATTTTTAAATTGTATGTCCTGAATATTCGAAACTCAAGCCTATTTCTACTGGACAGTTGGACCACGTACCAAAAAATTCAATTATTTATTCAAATCATTATGCGCTTCTACAACCTATGGCGTGGTGTTGTAATTTTGATTCTTATTATAAAATATGAGGTTGAGATTATAATCGGGACATTACTTCCTAAGTCAGCCTCCTTCTGTCCCTTAGATTGTCATTTGGGATGAAAAATTATTTCGAATCCTAATTAATTTTTTTTTTTTATCGAAATGAAAAATTATTTCGAATCTCAAACTGAATAACTAGATATATTGAATTCCGATTGAGATTTGGAATTTTTTAGATTAAAATTTAGGATTTATAAATAAGAGAAACATTAATAAGAGATAAAATGTGTGTGGATGGCTTGGATAGCCGAAGAGGATAATATAATATATTCACAAAACTAATATAATGGATGATCATCATCATCATATTTAGTCCTTTATGTCTTTCGATAAACAAATAGAATTAATACATCTAGGTTGTTTTCCACCTGCCTTATGCGTGCCACCCATATCTAAATGGTGATAATCGTACAAATTAAGGATAAAGATCTAACATGTGATTATCGATTGTCCTTGAGCGAAGTAACTTGTGGCGTAGAGTTTAAGATCTCATTTTGAGATTTTGGGTTCGAATTCAGAGAGTGTATTTCTTATAAGAGTCTGGAACAATCGAGAGTTTTAACAACTTTCTTTAAACCTAAAAGAAATGATTTGACGGTGAGATTTCCAACGATTTAAAAAAAAAACAAATGTAATGATAGATTATTATTAATAAAATTTTGTTAATATTAAACTGTTTTGCAAATGGATCACTCTGACTTGTAATCATTAATGTGGCAAGTAGATTGTGACATCATCAAGTTGACACAAATGGCAACAAGCAGTTTCTTATAATTAATTATATCACATTACTTACTTAATTACATATTCATATTTGACCCACTTTACATTTAAATGTATCAAAATATTAATGAAAATTTAAAAAAATACCGTAAGGTTGACGCGGCTTTTGAAAAAGCCATGCAGTTTCATGATCGCTCCTTTTTATCATTATTCTCTTGAAACTTTCATGTTGATTTGAAGTTGGGTCCCTTGCAAGCTGTTAACTCACTGGAAAAAACCATAGAATTATAATTGGGTGAAGATAAAATTTGATTTTTTTTTTAAAAAAATATTAGATATGCATATTTTTATTTTAATAGAAAAATAAAATTATTCCATTAATTTATAAAATATATTTTAATAAATTTTCAGATTGACCGATAACTCACGACTTAGTGTCTCTCTAGTCGGAGAAAGAAGAGTGTGAGTGCGAAATGAAAAATTACTCGTAGATAATTTTTTGCGCTAAACAAACAGTTGATAAGCAAGCGATCAATTCATGAATGATTGAATAGCTTGATAGATTAAGTAGGAATAATATTTTTCTCCTCATATTTAGTAATCATTGGACATATAAATGATTTATATCATACTATATTATATTATTTCATTATAAAGGAAAAAAAATATATGAACCCTCCTGTCGTTTTTATTATGAGGACAATGTCTAAAGATTAATAAAACTTAGTCGAAAGTTAATAATGAAATAAATTTTTTATTTATTCACGCCATCACGAAAAATCATACGTAAAACTTATTATATGAAGTAAATGTATCCTGATCAGGTAAACTAACACTTATTGATATATAGACGAAGGCACGAAGGCTAATATAGATAATTGTCCCACCAAAAAATTTCTCTATTGAAATTGTCGTAAGATTCTTTATATAATCGATGAATCCTAATTTTGTTTTCTTCTAAATACTTCACTGGTATTAGACTGGTCCAAGCAACTCATTGGAGTATACGAAACTCGTTTGGTGAATGAGGGTGACAAAGGAAGGCGGCTTCTTCTCCACTTGGTTTATTATGGACAGGTTTGGTGAGCTATAGGGAAAGAAAAGACTAATTCCAGCTATCCCCAGCTCATCATTTTCCTCAACCAATACTAAGATCAATAAGGATCCTTCTACAAACCCACTCCCCCAATTCCAATTGGATCAGGATTCAGTATCGAACGTTGAATTAATTGTATATCATGATTTATTTAATATGAGTCATACGTGAATCATGTTTATCTTATGAACGTTGATATAGTGTTCAGTATAAAATCATCAGAAAATTGATTCAATGGGGATAAATTTTGATTTTCACATATCAGTGGTCGATACTCTTCATTTTAATAGGAGAAAAATTATCTCATTAAAAAAAAAAAATCAGATTTTTCATTAATTTATATGACATATTTTAATAAATTTTTTGATTGAACGGAAGCGACTGTCCTGATTACTTCATAGTGGCTTTGGCACTTAGCTCAACAACTGGATCCTAATTCCATTCGTATATAAATGCATGCTACGTTCTCCCTATTATTCTCAGCTCACACCAAAAAAAAAAGTATCAGACACTGAAGCTGCTTA
Organism: Zanthoxylum bungeanum; assembly: GCA_019454045.1. Taxonomy (NCBI): domain Eukaryota; kingdom Viridiplantae; phylum Streptophyta; class Magnoliopsida; order Sapindales; family Rutaceae; genus Zanthoxylum; species Zanthoxylum bungeanum. The sequence goes on from SKCR01026576.1 coordinate 2,848, forward strand.
CTAATTACCATGGCTTCTTCAAATATTTTTGCTCTGCTCACCACTATTGCAGTTAGCTCTTTGATGGTTGCTTCTGCTAGTAATTTCTACCAAGACTTTGATATCACTTGGGGAGATGGCCGTGCCAAGATCATCAACAATGGAGATCTTCTCACTCTCTCCCTTGACAAAGCCTCAGGCTCAGGTTTCCAGTCCAAGAATGAGTACCTATTTGGCAAAATCGATATGAAACTCAAGCTTGTCCATGGCAACTCTGCCGGCACCGTTACCGCCTACTATGTAAGTTATTGTAAAGTTTTATCTTTTTTTTTTTTTTAATTTTATTTTTGAGCCTTGTTCGTTCGAACTTCAGACCTCCAGTTTTATATCAAATTAAGAAGCATTTTTTGTTTTGATGCAGTTAAAATCACAAGGATCAACATGGGATGAGATAGATTTTGAATTCTTGGGAAATTTAAGTGGTGATCCTTACACACTACATACAAATATATTCACAAATGGCAAAGGTGACAGAGAGCAACAATTTCACCTCTGGTTTGACCCCACTGCTGATTTTCACACCTACTCAGTTCTCTGGAATCCCCAACGTATTGTGTAAGTAAATCATTATCAAGACCTAATCAAATATCTCACATAACTTTTCTCTCGGAAATCACTTCCCATCCCATATCAGGTGTCATTGGACCCCGGTTTGAGTGGGTTAAACCCGATGTTGTCCCAAACTTTTATAAATATTACTTCCATGAGTTGAACCTGGTCTCCCAAATGACATACCACAGTCTTGCATTTCATCTTTAGTATTTGACCAGTATGCTTATATTATTATTATTATTATTATTATTAATAATATTTTACAGTTACTATGTTGATGGCACGCCCATAAGAGAGTTCAAGAACTTGGAATCAAAGGGCGTTCTGTTTCCAAAAAATCAGGCGATGAGGATTTACTCGAGTCTCTGGAATGCCGATGACTGGGCGACGAGAGGTGGACTTATTAAGACTGATTGGACACAAGCTCCATTCACAGCTTCTTACAGAAACTTCAATGCCAATGCTTGTGTTTGGTCTAATGGAAAATCTTCATGCAACTCAAATAATAAAAATAATAATAATAATAAATCATGGTTCTCTGAAGAACTGGATACCACAAGCCAAGAGAGACTTAAATCAGTGCAGAAGAATTACATGATATATGATTATTGTAAGGACAAAAAAAGATTTCCCCAAGGGTTCCCTCAAGAATGTGCTCTCAATAACTAATCCTGGAAATTTGGAGCCATTTGGTATCTTTGTTTATAGCTTTATAAGTCTTTGATTTTGATGTTTTAGTTCTTTTATTCCATGTAACAAATGTTGGGTAACAAATAAAAGAGTATATGGTTCCATCTGTTTTTGTATTAGAGCTATGAAATTACTTTTGTTTTTTTTTTTTGTTTTTTTTTTTTTTTTTTTTTTTGAAATCGTTGGAAACCCCGCCACCAAACCACCCATTCTGGGCCGCGGCGCAGGTAAAACCCCCGGCTGCCCCAGGCTCTTACAAGAAGTTGCACCCCTGGATTCGAACCCAGAACCTCAAGGTGAGATTCTGGACCCTTCACCACCAAGCCACACCCCTTGGGGGCGAAATTACTTTTGTTAATGAATACTATCTGCTTAATTTTGTCATGTGTAACGCATAATAATTAAAAATGAAATTTGGATTATATATAAATTTTAATTCACTAATTACTAATTATAATTTATAAAATACTCCATGCAAAGTTTCAATGCGGAATCCAAATTCAATAAAAAGATAAACGTGACTCTTTCTTTTTTTAATTCTTAAAACTCTTGAGCTCGACATTTAAAGTCATATATTTTAAGTAAGATTAACTAAAATATTAGCCTAAAATTTGAATACACGTGCTTTGAAATATACATATGCTAAGTAGCTCCAACGATAGATTTGGCTTTTTGTCTTTTTGAGAAAGACTTATATAAGCGAAACTTACCATGAGGTAGTATGTCAATAATTTAATTAAAACACAATGTATTTTATAAAATAGGTCTTGAATAATTAGGTTCGATTCATCATGAGGAAATAAAGAATTTATTTAACTAATTATTAGTTTAGGAGTCTTGTTTTTCTTACAACTTTTGAGTATGGTTCTATCAGCATTTGAGGTTTGTTCTTATTCATTTTGAGGTATAATCAACGGTGATCCACCAGGCGAAAACTAATCTTTATAAAAACGATAAAAGTATTCATATTATCTTATTCTTTATATTGATGATGATGATGATATCTCCAACCAATCACGTTCTATTATTTGATATAGTAGTGAAATTACCTACAAGCACAAACAAACAACATAAGCTATATATAGCTATATATATATATCCAATAAGGGGTGAATTGGGTATTGGTCAAATATTACAGAAATAAAAATTCTTTGCGATTTTAAGCGTAATTTATAGTGGTTCGGCCAATAATGCTTACGTTCACTCCTCCAAGTTTCGCTTGAAACTTTCCACTATGCACAAGTAATTCCACATTTTACACCGTGAGTTTTACGTGACTCACTCATAACCAAGAGTTTTGTCCTTAGGTTCACTCTAAACCTTTACATAAGAATTTTATCTCATAGATTCACTCTTAAACCTTTTACAACCAAATCACTAATTTGAGTATACACACTCAACAAAGGATTTCCACAATCACAAGTGTTTGAAAGATAAAGAAGATTTTACAAAACAACTTGGGTACTCATAAAAGATAAAGAAGATTTAAGATGTGAGTTGCTAACCCAAGTAATTTCTAAACTCACTACATATGTATAAAGATGTAGTATGTGAGCTTTAATGATTATGAGAGTGTATGATAAATAAGATGCTTAAAAACTCTTTATTTTTGCTTTCAAAGAAAATGTTATAAAGTGTAATAAAATTAGCAAAAAAGAAATAGAGGCTCAATATATCGTGATTGTGAAAACAACCTCCAGCTCTTTGTTCTGAGACCGATATGCCGGTCTATAGGGGCCGATATACTGGTCCTACAAATCAAACGACTATATAAATATGACTGTTGAAGATTAAAGCGCAGACCAACCGAATTACCGACCGGTATACCGATTAGCTAACTGGTATGATTCATCCCGGTTCCAATAGCTATGCAAACTCCAGAATAACCGGTATGGTAGACCGGTATAGAGTAGCCCGGTTCCAGAGAGCGTGAAAAATTTCCTAAGGCATAACAATGACACCGATATGCTGGTATTAGAGATCAGTATGCAGGTCACAATATAGAAACTCTGGATTTGAAGAATTAAAAATATTTTACACATGACCCTAATGCATTTATATGAATGTATATGAGTCATATGAGCTTAAAATACTTAAATTATCAACTCACTTAAATTGAGAGCCCCCAGTTATAAGACTACACTATCATTTGGCGCATGAGTCTTCACATCCAATATGCTTCGATATCTTTTTGTAATGCTCGCGAATGCGTGTTGATGCCACTAGCGTTGCATCATCAAAATCTTTCATCAAGTGCGATGACACTTTCAACCTCCATATTTTTGATGATGACAACCTTTAAAACTTATTAGCTTTGAGAGTTCTAAATTTGTTGACGATTATAGCTCCCCCCAACATGTGATTGTTTTTCAATATAGTTCTATAAATACTTAAACAAATACATTAGTACAAATATGATCCCCTTTAATATTAGGACGAGATAATCACAAGTTTGATCTTATTCTTATGATTTCTCCCCATTTGCCATTAGCAAAAATGATGGAGAAGCAAAGATTAAACACAAAGAGATATAAACCAACATGTGCACAAAACATAATAATAAAATTCATAAACATTTACAACTAGTATTTTCTCTCTTTTTGCCATACAATTTAATATTCATACATAGATCATCAAAATCATTTAAGTTATACCAATATCCATGTATTTCATTTTCAACCAAGAATGACCAATGACAAGACATATCAAAAAAGTATTCAAAATGAGCATATATGTCTATATACTCAATGTGATACCAATAATGATTAAAATATGATCAATTCATATAAAGTAGACGAGTATTACAATGTTGCCTCAAATTTCAATTTTTGAGCATTTCAAATTATTCACACAAATTATTAATTAACTCAATGAGTTTCAGTAATGTTCAAATCAAATCAATAAATTAAGATCAAACAAGGCAAATCACGCGTAAGTTCATACAATTTAGCTCAAAATCCCCAATCAATAACATGCTTAACAATTATGTCCAATTCATGTCAAAAATTTAAGCGTACTCAAGTAAGGTGGAGGAAACAATAACAATTTTTTTGTAAGCATATATTTTACATTTTACCATTGTCATCAAGTGACAAATCCACCATTCATAAAGTTTAGTCATTTTTTTGAGGCTGCATATGATATTCTTCTTGTTGAGCTCTTTCCTCACTTTTTGTTGGGTCTTTGGAATCATTTGCATTTCTCATTGATTACTTTTCCTAAAGTTTCACCTACACAATCTTTCAAGCACATTCTTGTACCCAAACTTCTTGGGTTTATGAGGGTCAACCTTGGTTCTTTTGGGAACCCATGCATTCATTTTTTTCTTGTACATGCAATCATAAATTTTATGTCAGTTCCTATAGCATGCAAGACATGAAATATTTGCATTATCGGTAGCATGTGTATAAAAGGTGAATGACGTTACAAAATAATTTTTCAAATAAGTTTGCTATTTGTAAGGCCTATATCCCAAACCCTATTTATTTAATATGCATATTTGAGAATCAAATAACATTTTAAATTTTTTCTCTCCAAAAGTGAGGTTTGTTACTATTGAGTGCAAATCAACAACCTTTTTTATTTAATGCAATAATTTTATCTTTCAAGATGTTGTACACACATGTACTAGAACTAGATGAACTAGATGACATGTTAGACATGTTCTTTTCAAGTTTTAAAATCTCATTTTTAATCATACAATTTATTTTTCATGTATTTCATACTTATCAAAAATTGATGCGTGGTCATGTAATAATGAAAAATGCTCATTTTTTAGTAATTTATGCTTATTTCTTAATGATTTATATATATTATACAATTTATTAAATGTATCAAATAATTCATCATATTCGGAAGAATCATGTACATTTTCTTGGTCACTCTCATCTAAGACGTCATCATCATTATCATCAATTGCCATAAATGTAATATCTCTAGTCTCATCTTCACTTTCTTTCTCATATTAGCTTGAGTCGCTATTGCTCCAAGTATATTTCATTGCCTTATTCTTAAATTTTCTCTTGAATATTCTCATTGGGCAATCGGCAACTATGTGACTCGATTTTTCACACTCAAAGTAAGTGATTTTATTCTTCTTGTAATTCCTTGGCATATTTTCCTCTTTATTCTCATCCATCCAATATTTTCCTTTATGATTCTTAGATTTGAGGAATTTCTTGGAGTTCTTTGTCAATTTTACCACGTCATCATCACTATCATATTCCTCATCACTTGAGCTTCCAATATCCGTTTTTCTCACAAATGATTTGGGCTATTCTTTTTTTACTCTTCTCTTATTCTTCCCTTAAATCCTTCTCAATCTCCATTTCAAATTCTATCAATTTTCCCACCAAGTCATTCAACTTCAAAGTGTTCATATTATTTGATTCTTTGATGGAAGAGGAACAAATTCTATATTCCTTAGGGAGAGACCTAATAATCTTCTTTACTTGATCACTTAATATTTTTTTTCCTAAAACACTTAGTTGATTTATAATCATGGTGAATTTTGAAATAATCTTCTCAATATTTTCACCGGCTTCCATCTTGAAGTTATCCAACTTGCACATGAATCGGTTGATCTTTGACTCTTTAACTTGACTAGTGCCCTCATTGACAATCTTCAATGACTTCCATAATTCATAGACATTTTCAAATTTCGGAAGTTTGTTGATTGGGCTCCGATCAATTGCACAAAGTAAATGATTGAGAGCCTTAGCATTCTTGGATGCTTCCATATAGTCATCATCGATCTATTTTCGAATTGCGATTTTGAAAAATCCACACTATTGCCATCTTTCTTCATTGGCATTTTAGTACCTCTAGTGATCACTTTGAATGATTCCACAACAATGGCAATGAGGTAGTTCAACATCCTCATATTCTAATAATTATAATCGGTTACGGTATAGAATGAAGTTCTATTAATCGAAAATCCCTCGGCAAGGTTTGTTGTATAGCTTGTAGAGGCCATGATCTATTATCGGACAATTAAGTCTTTGTTGAAAATACCTCGCTCTGATACCAATTGAAATTACCAACAAGCACACACAAACAACACAAGCTATACCAAAGAGGGGGATGGATTGAGTATTTCCCAAATATTGCGGAATTATTATTTTTTTTTGCGATTTTAAGCGTAATTTATAATGATTTGGCCAACAATGCATATAACAACTTCTCTAAACCGCCTTTGAAGATTTCCACTATGCACAAGTGATTCCACACTTTACACCATGAGTTTACCGTGGCTCACTTACAACCATCCCCTAAGTTCACTCCAAACCTTTATATAAGAGTTTTATCTTTTACGTTTACTCTTAAATCTTTTACAACCAAATCACTATTTTGAGTATACTCACTCGACAAGGGATTTCCACAACCACGGGTGTTTGAAAGATAAAGAAGATTTTACAACACAACTTGGGTACTCACAAAAGATAAAGAAGATTTAAGATGTGAGTTTCTAACCCAAATAATTTCTAAGCTCAATAAATATGTTTGAAGATGTAGTGTGTGATCTTTAATGATTAGGAGAGTGTATGATAAAGAAGATAGTTAAAAAATTCTCTGTTTTGCTTCAAAGAAAATGTTAGAAAGTGTAAAAAAAACTTAGCAAAAATGAAATTGAGGCTCAATATATAATGAATGTGAAAACTGTCCCCCAGCTCTCTGTCATGAGATCCTCATGCCGGTCTACAGGGATCAGTATGCTGGTCTTGCAATTCAAACGACTATATGAGTATGACTGTTGAAGATTAAAGCACATACCAACCAAATTACTGACCGGTATGGTGACCGGTATACCAATGAGCTAACCAGTATGGGGACCGGTATGATCCGTCCCGGTTCCAATAGCTATGCAAACTCCAAACTGACCGACATGGTAGACCAGAATAGAGTAGTTCGGTTCCAGAGAGCAAGCAAAACTGCCAAAGGCAGAGCAGGGATACCGATATGCTGGTATCATGGATCGGTATGCCCGTGACAATGCAGAAATTCAGGATTTGAAGATTTAAAAGTATTTATATATGACCCTAATGTATCTATATGAATGTGTATGGGTCATATGAGCTTAAAATACTTAAATTATCAACTCACTTACATTAAGAGCCTCATACTTTAAGACTACACTAGATATTTTCATTTGTCGCTTGAGTCTTCACATCCAATATGCTTCGATTTTTTTTATAATGTTCGCGAATGCGCATAAAAGCCGCTAGCATTGCATCATCAAAATCTTTCATCAAATGCGACTATGTGTTAGGTCATATAGTAGAACCACAATTTTTTATTCTAATTTTTTAATAAATCTCACAGTAATAAAATTGATGTGACCATTGCTAGTCTCACCATAAAATCAACTGATCTACCATTTGACGAAGGTTGGTAATAAATAAATTTATATAACAGCTATTGACAGTTGTTATAAGTTTAATAGTAAACACACGTACACATTTGCTTTTGCAAGTGGACGCATATTCTGAGAATGCCCATAATATTGGATTAATATTCAACTTCCTTTTATTAACAATTAAAAGTACACATAAATATAGCAAGTTAAGCCTATTTGATTAATAAAAAAAGTGCTAAAAAAACCAAACATAATTGAACAACTAAGTATAGCAAGCAGTGAAGCCTAGTTGGATTATAAAAAGAAAATATCAAGTAGTAAAGCCAACTTGGGTTAAAAAAAAAACTAGTAGTAAGATTTAAAAAATAATCAAATAAATTAAATAATCTAATTATATTGTATAATACCTTTCTTTTAAGAATTTTAGTGAATTACTGTCTTAATGTCTTTATCAAAAATGGTTTGAAATTGTAAACAGCTGGGTATCTTCAAGTTCCATTAAAGGGACATGAAATTATCTTAACCATAATGGTGTTATTAGTGGAAGGTGAGTTGGCAAACCTTGTCCCCAAGGGGTGTGGCTTGGTGGTGTAGGGTCCAGGATCTCACCTTGACGTTCTGGGTTCGAATCCAGAGGGTGCCAGTGATTTTACCTGCGCCGCGGCCCAGAATGAGTGATTTGATGGCGGGGTTTCCAACGTTTCAAAAAAAAAAAAAAAGAGTTGGCAAACCTTGGTTCAATTGTTAATAGCCAACTAGAAAATTGAAATGTCAAGTCACCATTATCCATAATAATTCATATTACTATATCATGGGTCACTTTTACAGCTTCCCTTATTGAATGCCAGCAAGCAGCAGCTTGTTATTGATTATTACATCTTCCATTTGCATTTAAATTCGTGAACAAATGCCTAACCAATTAAAAAAAAATACCCAAAAAAATTCTAGAAAGCATGCATGCATGCAATAATTTTGCTGCTTTCATCATCAGCTCACCTAAAATTTGTAAAAGTTTGACAATTTCTCTTTGGCAAATAGTAGAAGTAGGTAAAACTAAATGCTGTTGACTCTAAGCTTATCAATTTCTATTATGATTTGGACAAGCATTGAAGGCAAGTTCATGCATTTATTTTGGCCAGAATTTCAATATATATGAAATCCTTGCTTAAATTTTGTATCTAAATTCTATTTTGAGACAAGTTGATAGTCTTCTTTTGTTGTTGTTGTAGTGCTATGACCATAAATATGAACTTAATTACAAATAATTAATGTAAAATTTGGAAAATGTAATATGAAATTGAAGAAAGTTTCAGTTGAAATGGAGAAGTCTAACATAAATGAATGTGTAAAAGTTTCAGTGATATTCTTAATATCAATTTTGGGTTTTGAGTTTTGACATAATCAGTAACAAATCGTATCTAATTGAGTTAACTGTTCAGAAGGTTTCATTTTATTTGGACAGCTTCAGAAAGTATACACGTTTGAAGAACATGTGAGGAGGTCGTTCAAACGCAGTGCTTGCCACATTTGAAGTCCATTGGAAAGGACGGTTCAAACAGATGTTCCGGATAGTTCGAATATGAAAAATTGACTTTGATAGTGTAGTCATTATCCTTAAGGAATTAATGGCCCCACTACAAGTGCTGCTGGGTTTATGGCAGTATTCCTCAGGGATTTCTACAAAGTCTAACCAGAAATTCAAGATAGCAAATCTGGAATTTCCCCCAAGAACGTTTTAAGAAGTTTAGAGGAAGAGATAATGATTTTCTGATATTTCGAATTGTGGAGTTTTACAGGTATTTATATACCTTAAGTACCCTTTGACAATGTACATCTTTTATTTGAAACAATCTGTTAGCAAGGGACACTTCATTTCAAATCAACTCTTATATAACAGTTAACACAAATTCAAAAAATTAAAATTAATTAATTTCGAAAATCATAAAAAAATGATTAATTATCAATTGCCCATCTTTGACTATATATATAGTATTTAATTCATAGCCATATTTATGTTTCCCTCCAAAATTCCCACCAGTAAATTTGAATCAAATTGGTGCAATAAATGTATTTAAACACTTATTTCCTTTTGTAGTTTTTAGATGTGAGATTCCTTTATATTCTATTCTATTCTCATAACTTAATCACTAACTATATAACAGGTCATATATGAAGCATGTTCGAACGAAGATTCGAACGCTCGAGCATCAAGTTTTGTGTTTGACGCATATTCCAATCAATGGGTAAATCAACATTATTTGGAAGGGTATGAGGAAGTCAATATGCTTCCGAATGCATGTGATTAAACAGTAATCAGTGCTTTCAAATGTATATTATTAATTAATGCTTTCAAATACATGTGATTAAATAAGAAGCCATGCATGTGACCTTATAATAACATTGACTTCTCCTCATATATATATATATATATATATATATCAATTAAGTTTGATTAAGGGAATCTCTACAAGTAATATGTTATGTAATTGTATTGTGAAATATTTAGATTTATTTTAATATGTTTGTAAATAAATCATAGACTAATGATGCATGTTTTGGTTAGATCCTAAGTGGGTAATTCATGATTTCTTCCATATTATTTAGAGATAAAGGTGTGCATTAATCGGTTTTAACTGATTAACCGAATCGTTCAGACCCATTTTTTTTTAAAACGGTTCGGTTATTGTGATTAAATCGATTTTTGCGGTTAAATTTTTTAACTTTTTCGATTATTCGGTTCGGTTATGGTTATGAGATTCGTATAACCGAACCGACCGATTAACCAGAATATATACATGCTTCAAAACTTTAAATAAGTAAATAACAAAATTTCATAGACCGATTGTTAGATAAATTGTTAAAATAAAAAATTATTAAATTATTGGCTATTAAGAAACCCAAAATTTCATAATATTGGGTTAAATATTAAATTTGATGAATATGAATTTATATTTATGTTAAATTGCTTTGTTGAATGTTGAGTTGATGAATTTATATTTGTTGGACTGGTTAATAACCGAATTAATCAAAATCGACCAAAATATAATGGTTAAATTGGTTAATGGTTATGTGTCATAATATAGTTAAGTCGGTTACACATTTACTTAACCGAAAAATTTCGGTTCGGTTAAAAAATCAAGGATTAACCGACCGAACCGATCGATGCACACCCTTATTTAGAGATATTGTTCCTAATAGAAAATAAACACAAAGCCCAAACTTGAAACACCCAAACTTGAGTTTCCATTCTTTGTGAGAGAGATTACCATTGAAGTTCAAATCTTTTATATTTTTCTTAGTGAGTTTCCTCCTTTATTAATCATCAACACACTAAATTAACACACCAAAACCTAATCTTTAGATGGTTGGTCATCAGAGTTCCAATTTGAAAAGAGAGTTAACTTGATGGAATTCGAATTAAGAAATTTGGGAGTTTCAAAAAAAAATATTTAATGCGGGCTTGAAAATTTATTTCAGTCTAAGTAGATGAGTGGACACAAGTTTTTCTTATTAGTCAATATCATAACTCTAATTTTTATTTGTTAATGTATTTGGGTGGCAGCATATACTTGTGGTTTTTCTCTATTAAAAATTATTCAATAAAATCTTTGTATTGATTTTAATTATTCTTCCAATTTATATTCTTCTCAAGTTAAGAGGGTAAATATTCATTTAATCCAATAGTGAATGATTAAAAAAAAACCGTTAAAATTAATTCATTGACATTGAGAAGTCATATTAGTCATTTTGTAGCTTCATAATTTTGATAATGCTATTTTCCGTGTAAAATAGTATTTTTGTAATGCTTGCTTCATAATTTTGCTAATCCAATCGAATCATGTTTATTTGATTTGTCGGATGTTGGATCATATTTACTATATGAATAGATAGAATCGCAGTAATGTCATCATTACACAATATTATATAACTTTTGGCTTAAATATAATAAGTTAAAAGTAGGCATGGGCACTATCAGATTCAGTTCAGATAGGATCGAATCTGAATCCGATTCAACTAAGCGTAGAATAATTAGATTCGATCAAACTCAAAATCCGATCCGATTCAATCCAATAACAATCGGATCCAATCAGATTTCATTCGATCCGATTTGATATCTTAACGAATCGGACAATTTGATTTGATAACGGATCCAAGACTGATAGAGCATTTGATTTGAAAATGAATTCGATAGTGAATTCGATTTTAGAAAAAAAAATGATCTAAAAATTTGTAATCAACTTTCTAAAATTCAGTTTACAACATCCCAAATTGATAAATTCATTTCCAAATAAAAAATCTATCGGATCAGATTTTTATCCGATCCAACATCAAACGAACTAAATAAACATGATCCGATCCGATTCGGGAAACAAATCCGATCTGATTCGATCCAGATCAAATAGAATCAGATCTGACTCAGTCCAATCCGATGCCCAGGATTAGTTAAAAGAATAGTTTTTTTACTTGTTAGAAATTGAGAACAAAATATCAAAATCACTGCTGGCAATGTGAATTCCTTTTTGTAGTTTCTTGTCTTATCTTCTCCAAAATATTTACTATGGATTCATAATGGATGTTGTCCTATACTGTCTTTAATGGTGGTTATTGGACAATCTAAGTATCAGCTGGTGATAGGAACTGGGCAGGAGCAGGGACACAAGCACCGCGTGATGTAATAAAAAATTAATGCAAAACCGCTAGTTATTTATATTTAATAAACCCGACCTGGTTTCTTTTGAAGAACTGGCCAGGTAAAACAGTCCTGGTTAAATCATGCTTGCTCGTGGCTGGCCCGTACGGATCAGGCAACGGCTTCTGGCCGTTGGGTGTGACAGGGTTCCAACGATTTGGAATCCTAAGGTTCCAATATTTTGAATCGCTCGATTCAATTTCGAAATCGAAACCGAAATTGATTAGAATTGGAATCGTCCGATTCCAATCGGTTCGATATTAAATTAAACTTGATTTATTATTAGAATTTATGAATTCCACTTATCTATCGATTATCATCCAATATTCAGCATAAACTCAACAGAACTCAACTTGTACAGTTATGGTAATTACTTTTTTTCTTGCAAACAACTGGCCACAGCCCATCTCAGTGGAGCTTCTCATTACTTTCCTCTTCTTTTCCTATTATCATCATCTTCATCTACTTTCTCATACTATAAATACCAAACCATGGGCCTCAACATATCCATCGCATCAAATTCAAAACACGAAGTAATTAACTCAGTTTCTTATAACTTCAAATTAAGGAATCAATGGCTTCAATATTGCATTTGTTTCTTCTGCTTGGCTCTTTGATGGTTGCCTCTGCTGGTAATTTATACAAAGATTTTGACATCACTTGGGGAGATGGGCGTGCCAAGATACTCAACAATGGCCAGCTTCTTACTCTCTCCCTCGACAAGGCCTCTGGCTCAGGATTCCAGTCCAAGAATGAGTATCTATTTGGCAAGATTGATATGCAGCTCAAACTTGTCCCTGGCAACTCTGCTGGCACTGTCACTGCTTATTATGTAAGCGCCCCCCCCCCCCCCCCCCCCATATAAATTAAAATATGCAGCTTTATTCATTCAAAATAACTTGCAATTATCATATCATGCATAATGTGTCCGCAAAAGGATAGGGCTCATGATCATATCTTAAAGTTTCGAATCCAGAAAGTGCGTTTCTTGTAAGAGCATGGGACAACCGGGAATTTTACCTGTTCTGTTTAAGCCCGGAACGGGTGATTTAACGGAGGGGTTTCCAACGATTGCAAATAAAATCACACATAATGTATAGTGGTGGAGCCACATAGAGTTTATCTCATTCAGTCCAAAAATTTATTAAATCGTATCATATAATTTTGATTTGTTCCTATTAAAATGAAGAGTATCTAATATTTTTTTGTGAAAATTAAAATTCGCACTCAATAAACCAATATTCTGGCTACATCACTCATCCTGATACATAGAATTTTTCTTTTTGATGCAGTTAAAATCACCAGGATCAACATGGGATGAGATAGACTTCGAATTCTTGGGGAATTTAAGTGGTGATCCATATACTCTTCACACCAATGTATTTTCACAAGGCAAAGGCAACAGAGAGCAACAATTTCACCTCTGGTTTGACCCAACTGCTGATTTTCATACATATTCCATCCTCTGGAATCCTCAGCACATTGTGTATGTATTTTAATCTCAATCATGTAACTTTAATTTTTTATTTCTCCAATTTAATTAATCTGTTTTAGCTCATAATTAATTTTCCTTTCTAATTCCAGCTTCTCTGTGGATGGCACTCCAATAAGAGAGTTCAAGAACTCAGAATCAATTGGAGTTCCATTTCCAAAGAATCAGCCAATGAGAATATACTCCTCTCTTTGGAATGCTGATGACTGGGCTACTAGAGGTGGACTTGTGAAGACGGATTGGACACGTGCTCCTTTCACTGCTTCTTACAGAAACTTCAAAGCTGAGGCTTGTGTTTGGTCCAATGGAAAATCTTCTTGCACTTCAAATTCGGCAGCCTCTAGATCCAGAAGCAGTGCCTGGTTGTCACAAGAGCTTGATTCAGCAAGTCAAAATAGGCTGAAATGGGTGCAAAAGAATTACATGATTTACAATTATTGCACAGATTCCAAGAGATTTCCCCATGGTTTCCCTGTAGAATGCAGAACTGTATAGAGACTGAGCATTAATATTTGTGCAGAACGATTATTATTCAATTTGTATGTAGTTTCAACTTTACAATTCTTGCATTCTTTGCCATATATATGATACTGGTGGGAGTCCCCTCGCTCAATTCGAAGTTTTATTAAAATATCTCTTATAAATTAATGAAATAATTTTGATTCGCTCTCACTAGAATGATGAGTATATATATTTTTGTGAAAATCAAATTTTATCTCAATTAAATTAAAGTTATGGTTTCGTCACTGCTAGCGATCGTAAAAATGTCTAATTTATCTTAATATTACAATGTAATAAAAATTGTTTTAAAACTATATTAACTCTTCATGCTATCTTCTTTGTTTTAATTTTTTGGAATTTTGCTTGAGTTTTAAATTTTATGTGGAATATCAGCATCAATTTTGCATGAAATAATGTCGTTTCCAATTTCCCCTAGAATGCTACATGTGGTCGCTGATAGTTGCTTTAACTCTATATCTATGCTATCAATCATTAACAATGAAGTGGTGATAGTCATCTTCCATGTAACATGATTTAATATTGAGCACTAATCAATTATGACGATTTATCTAATTTGGATTTTACGTGAGTCTCGCTTATCTCTTGATTGTTAATCTAGTGTTTAACACAAATTCAACTCAATACTGGATCATAATTCATGTGAGACTTTTGCTCTTCAAGCAAAATTTTTATGCATTCTGTGAGGTTGTGTTTGATATTTAAGAACAAAATCTTACAATAGAAGTAAGATCTAGAACGACAATTTATAAAATCTTACCTCTAGGGGTGGCAATGGGCCGGGCCGGGCCGGGCTTTTACAAGCCCGGCCCTAGCCCGGCCAACCAAAAAAAAGCCCGGGCCCGTGAAAAGCCCGGCCCGGGTGCCTTACGGGTCGGGCCGGGCTTGGGCCAGGGCTTTTTTTTAGGCCCTAATTTTTAAAAAAAATTAAAATAAATACAAATATAAAATATATCTACACTATATATAAAGACAATTTATAAATAAATCACAAATTTTATTGATAAATTAACAATTTAAATACTAAAAATAAATAAAAATGATACAAGCATATTAAAAAATATATATATTTATGTTTTTTTATTTTTTTTTTTAATTTTGGCCTGGGCCGGGCCAGGCCCGGGCCGAAATAGGAAAGCCCGGCCCGGGCCCATGCCGGGCTTTCATTTTAAGGCCCGGCCCGGGCTTTTAAGCTCGCGGGCCGGGCCAAAGCCCGCCGGATCGGGCTTGTCGGGCCGGGCCGGGCCGTGGGCTTTTTTGCCACCCTTACTTACCTCCACCTCTGTTGGGACGGGAGTTAATAAATCACTAATTTATTAACAAAATGAGGCTTCCTGGATAGAAACATCTGGATTTTTTCAGACAAAATGGAGAATGCAGAAAACTTAATTGTTGAACGAGTTTCGAGGGCCTATATTATCTACTCATACATTTTATTTTTTGTGTTTCAACAAACTTTATATTACAATTCCTGCCAGAATTTTTTTTTTTTTTTCAAATAATAGAATTATCAAAACAAAGAAACGAAAAGCGAAAATTAGAAAATAGGTGTGGAAAATCAAGAGAAAATAGCCATAAAAAATGTTCAGATCATCAGGTTCCAGTGTTAGAGGAGGAGGTTACGGGGAATTGAATTCTTCAAGCAGCAGAAGTCATCAGCTGTTATGCCAAAAATATTTGATTTTATTTGTAGGACTTGCATTTTCATGTCTTTTTCTCTACCACGCGATCAGTTATACCTCTTATAATAATTTTATTTCGCCATTGATCAAGTCTAATAAGGTGTTTTTTTTTTTTTTTTTTTATAGAATTTAATTTCCTTTTTATGTGTATCTAAACAGTGAGAGACCTTTTGATTGAATTACTATTTTACATTAATGGCCATAAAATCTAGGGGTGGGCATTTTCGGGTTCGGAAATAAATTTAGATAATGAGATTTTGTTTCCAACAGTTCTTGAACCATTACCTGACTCGCGATCCGTCCCGAACTGTTCTGGAAAGGTTGGGAGTCGGATACCCATTCGGGAAGTAAGAACCCGAATGTGTACCCATTCAAATTTATCAACTTTTGCAAGAAATAGATACCCAATTCATGATGGATGTATTACTTAATTTTTGCAAGTATTGTGATAGTATATTACCGGGTTCGGGAATTTTTATACCTGGCCCGAGAATTCCCATACCTGACAATACCTGATCGGGTACATTCAATTTATAATCGATCGGTCCTAAAATATGTACTCATACTCCTCCCAAAAATTTCGGGAATTCTTGATGGATATGTATGAGAAATTTGCCGTAGTAAAATCAATCATTTTGATGGATTACACCATAATTTTCGAACATTTCTATTTAACTTATCATTTGGACTTGAATCGAGAAAAGTAGATAAAAAATAAATTTAAATTTTACCCATCTCTTACCTTAAAAAAAAATCAGTTTGATGGTTTACAAATAGGGATGGTAGTGGGTAGGGTATGGTGCGGGTTTTCCATTACCAAACCCGCACCCGCATATGTAAATAAATTATCAAACTCGCACCATACCTGTGGGTTTTAATTTTCATTACCAAACCCGCACCGCATATAAAAATAAATTACCAAACCCGCATTAATACCCAACGAATTTTTTGCGGGTTTTTAAAATATTGAATTACTTTGTGTTCTTAATAATATAATTTTTTTAATTAAATAATTTATTTTTAATTGCTAGCTGTAGTTTTCACATTTGTTTTTCATTTGACATATACAACATGCAATGTATGTGTATACAGTACATAGATAACATAATGTATGAAAGACTCAGTACCATATGTTTATTTTTTCATATAAACATAATTAAAATGAGTTTTTCCCTTCATAATTATAATGATCTAAGTTAGCCAACTCAATCGAAAATAAGTTAAAAAGTAATCACCAATCTTTGGTCATATTTTTTATGCTAAGTGTAATGAAAGTGATGCTTACAAGGCTCAAGTGGTGTAAGTGTAATGAAGAAGCAGGAAAGCTACTGAAGTTGCAGCAAACACTAGCTTATTTTGCTCATCTCCTGTTTCTGATCATGTGAACTTAATCCAAATTTTTGTATTATAATTTTATTAACAAGTGTGATTAAAAAAAAAAACAATAATGGTCATGCAAAAAATCTTCAGTTGGGCAGGTTGCGGGCTGCGGCTGAGTGTGAGTGTGGAACTGTGGATTAATGTTTTAGGTTTAGGTTTTGTTAGTTGTTTTATATGAATGTTTTTTTATATTGTCCTAAAAATATTAATTAATAAAAAATAATATTGCGGGTATGTGGATACCCGCATTTTTTTCTTAAATACCAAACCCGCACCGCACCCGCAGCGGGTTCTGCTTTAAATTACCAAACCCGCACCGCACCCACTAATATATTTACCAAATCATACCCATTGCAGGCGGATTTTTACGAGTTTGCGGGTAAAATTGTCATCCATATTTACAAATAAACATATACTATATATGTACCGCTGTTCTATATGTGCAGTGACGAAAGCAAGGCTAATTTTAGGATGGCATTGACCACCCCAAATAAATGAAAAGTCCCTATTTTATGTAAATTTAAAATTTATCCCCTAATATTTTTACATAATTTTATGATTTTTCATTATGACCATTTTTGTTGATTTCTTTTATTTTACAATCAATTTTATAATTTTTACATTTTCATCTCCGTTGAATTAAATTCTGATTCCGCAACTACACATGTTACAAAATTTTACCCATTTGTTACAAAAATATAAAAATTGTTTTGCTTGGGACTATAATGAAATGCCTGGTTTAGATAGAACGCTAGTAGAACATAGGTTGCCAATTATGTCAAACCATAGGCCGTATAAACAACCTCCCCGGAGGTTTGCACCCAATATGATGCCCGATATTAAGAAAAAAATTGAATTCCTTTTGGAGGTGAAGTTCATTAGGACGACCAGATATGTAGAATGGTTGTCAGATATAGTCAATGTCATGAAAAAGAATGGAAAGCTAAGAATATGCATAGACTTTAGGAATTTAAACTTGGTCACGCCAAAAGAGCAATACCCCATGCCGACGGTAGATTCTTTAGTAGACTCCACGGCGGGGTATCAGGTGTACTCTTTCATGGACGGGTACGCAGGATATAATCAGATCTATATCGCCAAAAGCAATATACATAAAACGGCCTTTAGGTGCCCAGGCTCTTTAGGATGTTATGAGTGGGTGGTGATGTCATTCGGTCTAAAAAACGCTGGGGCTACTTACCAGCGAGCCATGAATCTAATTTTCCATGACATGATCAGTAAATTCGTAGAAGTCTATGTAGATGATATTATGGCTAAGTCTGTGACCATGGACGAGCATTTTAGCCACTTGGCGATGGCTTTTGAGCAAATGAGAACATTTAAATTGAAGTTAAACCCTGCCAAATGTGCTTTTGGGGTGAGTGCAGGAAATTTCCTGGGTTTTCTAGTACACCAACGGAGAATTGAGATTGATACCAATAAATCTCGGGCAATCACTGAAGCCAAACCACCCCGAAATAAGAAAGAGTTGCAAAGATTTTTTAGGGCAAATTAATTTCTTAAGAAGATTTATCTCTAACTGTGCTGGGAAAAACTAAAGTGTTCTCGTCTCTGTTGAGGCTAAAGGATAAAGACGAGTTCGTCTGGACCGAAGAACATCAAAAGGCTTTCGAGAGCCTGAAGAAATATTTGTCACAGCCGCCGGTGATGGTACCCTCTGTGCCAGGACGGCCTATGAAGTTATATATATCAGCCGAAGAGCAGTCCATAGCTGGGACGATCGCGCAAGAGGTTGACATGGACGTCGAAAGATGTTGGGAAGCAGCCGCGAGTGCGCAGCGGAAAATTAAAATTATAATGCCGTTTTCCCTTGCCCAAGACCCATTTGTTTTGATTATTCTACAAGCCTATGCATGTTAGTATATATTCTAAGCATAAAACTCATAAAACATGCAAAGAACATAAACCTAAACATGCTAACTATCATAAGAACTCTAATTAAAATAAAGAAAGAAAATGACTTACTTGAACCGAAGACTCATCCAGTCATCCCTCCAATCTACAAGCTTTTCTCGAACTCAGCAAGCTCTTCCACGTTCGAAAGAGCCACCCAAGTGTGTGGCCTCCAAAGATGCATACACCAAAGCCAAAACTCAACGGCAAAACTACGCATTGAGTGCACAAGTGTTTTCCATTGGTGCTAGCCTAGACAGATACCTCAAAACTTTTAACTCGAGGTTCCTCTAGTCAATTAGACTTAAGGGATCCTCAAAATAAGTGGTTTACTCTAAAACTTTAGAGTTGCTCACTTATATAAACCCAAGATTTGAAAGGTTTGGTGCCAAAATTTATGAAGAATTCTTTGGGTTTATATAGTGCTCCAAAGACAACAAAATTAATTAAGAATTCGATGTGGGATAAAAGCCAATTTAATCTTAGCCATTGGATCTTAATTTAGTGGTTTAATGAGATTATAAAACCCTAATAAGAGTTTGGGTAGAATTGGAATTCAAAACAAATAACAAAAAAAAAATTACTATTCACACATTACTATTCACATGAATATTGAATTTTTTATTTTTTATTTTTTATTTTTTTATCTATTTATTCCAATTCCCAAAGTGCCCCTATTGTCATTCACCAATCCCTAAGCCACTATGGAACCTCATTAATGATTTGTTCAATAATTAAACACATTGAATCATTTATGAACAATTCCTACAACAATCATATATGCTGTTAAATATGTATTGTGCACTGTTAACCATTGATTTCGACTTTGTTGTGTGTGACCTTTTGGGTTCCCCTCAAGTTGGACATGAAATGAATCGTGATAATTTAATCGAACATAAATTATCCTCCGATCAGATGGTCGTTCGATTTCAATGACCAATGTTGACATCTAGCAACATGCCAAGACCCCCAAATGAGAAGAAAAGGTATATATACTCATTCTGTATGCGATTTACATATGATACGGTCCATTACCTCATTGTATCCCCACTATTGACCTAGGGTACATAAAATGTCTACCCATATGGTCAAATGTATGATGTTGATAGTGTCATGAATCGTGCTAACCCAAGAATCTCACATGATTCTTCTGATGTGGACACAGTCTCAAGCACTGATCACACATATCAACCCGCGAACTGGAATATTACTCTTATAAGAAAATATTATCCGAGAGAGTGGCGATTCTCTGTTGTATCTTTACAAACTTCATGTGTTTCAAAAAATGACCCAATCATACCCTTATGACCGGATCTTTTGAACCAGGGAAGGAGAATGTCAAAGTTATTTGATCCACGCATAAGATTATAAATACCACAAGTCTAAGGACTAGTCATATAATCGATACATGAAAGTTCTCACAGACACATGAGATAAACACTCTATATGAAAAATTTCGGTGGTCAGTTCGATGGACACGAGCAACTCATGCATCCATGTGATACACCAAGCAGACGGATCTCCGCTAGTAGCCTATGAGATCGGCTACCCCACTTAAGGGCGGATCATATCATCATGCTAGTCTCTCCGCTTTATGAATGCCCAGATTATTCACAAAACTATGACTATGAACATTTAAGAGTAATGATTCTCATAAGGCGTGGAAGCCATCGTCTTATTACTCCAAAGGCTTTATTACAGTGTGGATGATTCATATAAGTTATGTAAGACACGTATAATAAAGATTTCCATTTTATTAATTAATGAAAATATTACAAATACATGTATATATATCCCATCCACAAGTTGGGTATATGGCATATCCCTAACAAAAGAGCCATCTATTACATCAGCAGACAATTGCTGAAATATGAATGTAATTATTCTCCAATGGAGAAATTGTGTTTGACTTTATATTTTACATGTACTAAACTATTAGCCTACCTTATGCCGACTACAGTGTACTTAATTACTAAAGTTAATATAATAAAGTACATGTTTTCTCGTCCTATTTTGCATCAAAGAGTTGGTTTCAGGTCATTATCATTATCAGAATTCGATATACGGCATGAACCTCAAAAGACTGTTAAGAATCAAGCCTTGACAGATTTCTTAGCTGATCACCCGTGTTTGAGCACCATTAGAGAAACATAAATGGAACTAGATGAATGCAGTTTGAAACCATGGACGATGTATTTTGATGGATCTAGCACGACAAAATGAGCAGGAATATGAATAGTCTTGGTCAGTCCATTGGGAGAATCATTCCGTTTCGTGATCAGGTTGGACGAATATTGCACCAACAACCAGGCCGAATACGAGGCCTTGATATTTGGGTTGGAAATACTCCTCAATATGGGAATAACACATGTGTCCATTAGAGGATACTCGCAATTAGTAATCCAACAGGTAACGTGAGCCTTTAAATGCAAAAGCCCATCAGTCATGGCACTATCAGATATAGCCAAAGAGTTGTTAGATCAATTTGACCATGCTGAGCTAGAACACGTTCCAAGGACGAAGAACGAAGTGGCCAATAATTTGGCCCAAGCGGCCTCATGATATAAACAGATAAGCATAGATGATATATATAGGAGCGAATAGGTCAAGCCAGCCCTGATGAGAAGAAAGGGGGTGACAGATGTCATGACCGTTGAGTTCCAAGACGAGGACGATTGGAGAAGAGAGATCAAAGAATTTTTAAGACAACCCGAAATTGGGAAAATTCAAAGTCTGAAACTCAAAGCCTTGAACTACGTGGTGTCGGGAGACATGTTATATAAAAAATGCCAAGACGGTCTGTTGTTGAAATATGTAGGGCCAACAGAATCCAAAACTATTATGGCCGAAATACACGAGGGTGTTTGTGGGGCTTACCATACCGGAATAAAGATGAGGTGGTTGATCATACATAGTGGATATTATTGGCCGAAAATGGGAGAGTCATGTATATCGTATGCCAATGGATGCGTTGCTTGTCAGAAGCATGGGCCCATTCAGAGGGCACCGGCAACCGAAATGGTCTCTGTCATTAAACCATGGCCATTCATAGGATGGGCGATAGATTTGATAGGAAAAATCTATCATGCATCTAGCAAGAGACACACCTTCATTATCGTTGCCATAAATTTCTTTACCAAATGGGTGGAAGCAATTCCAGTTGTGGAGATCTCTCAAGAGCAAATTATCAAGTTCATAAAAGAGCACATCATTCACCGATTCGGTATACCACAAACAATAATGGTGGATCATGGTACTTCGTTAAATGACGAGAAGGTAAAAAGCTTCCTAGCCGAATACGGGATCCGGCTAGTAAACACTACTCCATATTACCCCCAGTCAAATGGTCAGGCAGAATCGTCAAATAAAACCCTTAAAGGGTTGATTCAGAAAATGGTAACGGACAATGCCAGACAATGGGACGAATGTCTGAGTCAGGCTCTATGGGCATATAGGACGTCACCGCGAACGAGTACCTCGGTCACACCATTTCAATTAGTATATGGTCAAGAGGCTGTTTTACCAGTTGAAGTTAATATTAAATCCACTAGAGTGATGTTGCAAAAGGAATTGACAAAGAAGGACTACGGCGAAGCAATGATCCGAAATTTGTTGGAATTGGACGATATTAAATGTGATGTCATAAATCGTTTGGAAGCACAAAAGAAAAAAATGGCCAAAGGATATAATCAGAGAGTCATGGCTAAATCGTTCAGAAAAGGCGAATTAGTGTGGAAAACTATATTACCACTTGGTGCCAAAGATCCGGCATATGGAAAATGGTCGCCTAATTGGGAAGGCCCATTCGAAGTAAAAAATGTATTGCCAAACGGGGCCTATCATTTAAAAAATTTGAATTGAAAAGTGCACGTTAGAGCGATAAACGGTAAATACTTGAAAAAATATGTGCCCTCATTATGGGAGCACGAGAACGTAATGTCTTTGCAAAAAGGACAAAGCTAAGTAATAAAATAATGTATTTTTATTAATACAGGACGAAAACGTCCTCAAAAGTACAACGCCTGGATGATGAAACGTCCTATATTATTACATAATTATTGGCCGGCTAAAGTTCGCTGAAGCTCGTCAAGCGAACCCTTCAGAAGCGAGAACTTCTTCCCCAGGTTCTGCCACTCTCTCAGCATCGGCTTTTCACTAGATTGGCCAAGCCCTTCTCAAACTCGAGCCAGGGCAGAAGTGATTTTGGGAAGCTCAGCAGTTTATCTGACAGCTCATTTGGCAACCGACAGAAGCCTAAAATCTATAATTTTCCTTTACATGTGTCAACACGAGTCGTTCCCCGGAAGCATCGTCCAAGCTGTCACCATTATTGTTGCGTGAGGCAGAGGAGAAAGCAGAGTTGATGTGACAAAACCATTAGGCTGCAAGCTTACTTTCGGCAAAGTCAGGCCTAGGGCAGAGAACCCGTCAATCGGTCAGGTAGCACATGGGAAAAATTACAAATGAGAACATTATCATGTTTTGGAAGTATAAAAAGGGGAGGGTTAGAGATGATACTCCAAATAGCAGCTTGTAAACAACAGAAAAATAACAGTTGTAACCTCTTTCAACTGCTCGGCCATACGCCAACCCTACTCAAAACATATTGGCTTGGTCTCCCATAATCAAATAAATTCATTATTGAATGAGGATTTGTCCCGGGAATGGCATTCCCATATTGCCCCCTGAGACGAAAATCGGCCGTCAATATTTGGCGCCGTCTGTGAGGAACTGACGAAAAACAACTTTCATAGTAAGACGATAGTGGGAGGTAGAGACCGTAGGTTTGTGACTAGTTCAATAGCAGAATGGATGAAGGGGGAAGGAACGGAAGGAGCAGAGCAGAACCGGGAAAAGAAAAGATCTGTATGGAAAAAGGGCTGTCGGAAACAAAAACTTTTCTTTAATGAGTTGTGGAATGGAATGTAAGAAGGTTAGCCAACGGCCATCCATATGGATTGAGTTGTGAAATGGAATGTAACGGTGTGGATGGATTATGTCCGTTGGCAGCGGCTGACCGAGTTCTTTGTGGGAAGGTACTGCACCCCCCGGTTTCGCAGATTGCATGTACTGAAAGATCGGTCAGGTAGCTAGCTAGTCGAGGGCGAGAAGGAATTCCCATTGGGCCAGTCCTCAATTAGTGCAGTGGCCTCCCCTGAACAAGAAGAAAGAGCGCCGGTCTTCAATCAGGACAGCCGAACGAGAAGAGAGAGCGCCATTCTTCAATGAGTGCAGTCGAACGAGAAGAAAGAGTGGGAAAATGAGGAAGAAATTATGAAGTCGCCCTAGACAGGTGTGGTAACACGAGGACTTGTAGGCCGACGTCTATCATCCTGATATGAAAAAATTCACCTTGATCTCATTTCCAAATTCAATCAAGGTGAATTTGGGGGACAATTATTGACAGAGGAAAATCACCCTAGAGCGAAATCGCCTTAGAGCGAAGAAGTAAAGGGCAAAGGCAAGCAGGACGACCGAAACAACAACCAGGATGACTCAGAGGACTCAGGACGACCGAAGCAGCGATTAGAACGACAAATGATTCAGGACGATCGGACACATGCTATAGTTGATCCCCGATTACAGCAGTTAAACATTTCCCTCCACGATCAGGCATTTATGGCGCACAACTCAACGGTTGGAGGCATGACCCGGCAGTTGCAAGGAAGTTACGGACTGAAACCGTCCGAGCAGTTTACAAATTCCACTATAAAAGGCTCACTCATGTGAAGATTTAAAAGCCCGATCAAATGAAGACTCAAACGAGCATCTTATTATTTTTTATTTCGTAGTTGTATAATCTTTAGGACTGTAATTTGTGTGTTTGTGCCCCTTGAAGGCTTATTCACTTAATCAAACACCCCTTACTGGGACTTTGTCTCAGGAGGTTTAAACCTTACACGTTTCTTCAAGCAGAAAATTGCGCAAACAAATATATTATTGAATCTTTTAATTTCATTTAATTATGCCGTGCATCTTTAAAAAAAACTTGCGGATAACGAATTATTTGAAGTCAGAAAACTCAACTTTTTTCTAATTGAAAATTTAGTGTCAACTGTCAACCGTATATAAAGATAAACAATTTCTCATTCTTATTAATTTGCCCACCGTTTCATAGATCCAATTGGAATCACATTTTTTTTTGGTTCCCCACCCGGTATCCAGTACCATATTGGGTCTGACTAATCCGAATTCGGATCGAGAGTTGTATGATATGGTCCTCCCAACAATGGTGACTCTAGCAGGACTCGAATTGGGAAGCATACCCAGTTGAGCCTCATAGGATTGAGCCAGCTACCACTCAATTCAACCTAGCTAGTGCAACAAACGTATTTAAAGATGTAGTTGGGTAGACCAACTAACCCTTATGCAGTTCATTGAATAGTGAACCCTGCTTTAATTTCGTACATGGATTCGTTGCCCCCTCTAATTTAGTATTAAATACAAAATTAATCGCAAGAATTTTAAATTGATGATAAATTATAACTTGATACATTAACTAACACCAATATTGTAGTTAATCAGATTTTATAATAATTATCTATCGTAATTCATTAAAAAAATATATATATATATATATATATTTCAATAAGCACTCAATCCGAAATTTATACGTCTCAATCTCAATTTTATTGGTTTTTTTTAAAAAAAAAAAAAAAAATCATATGTCCCTTTGGGTCACTTCTATGATTATGAGATGATATTGCTGACCAACGATTTTAAGACAGGTCACGGGTGTTCATGAATTATGTAGTGATGTTATATTTGTAACAGTCAAGTTGCATGCAAAACCCCTACAAAAAAAAAAAAGACAAAAGTGATTGGTGGGTTCAGAGAGACTCAATAGAAATCAAAATGGATATACAAAAAATTGATGCTTTCTTAAGGTTTTGTGCTTCGTTGCTCTTGCTCTTGACAGCTTGTTTAGTTGGCTTTGGCACTCAATCCAAGCTCATTTTTTTCGTTAACAGGAGAATTACTTACAAGGAATTGCATGCTCTCGAGTAAGTTACATGTATATATATTAATATACTATGAACAATTATTTATATATATATATTTTTATAAGTGTTTCGTTTTGTTTGATAATAGAGCTTTGGTGTACGTTGCTTCTGGGGCTGCAGCTTATAATCTTCTTCAACTGGGTAGATATGTTTTCTCAAGTTGCTATAAGGGAAAGTCGATGGGGTCTTACAGATATTTGGCTTGGGTTTCTTACTCATTAGACCAGGTAAATTTCTATTCACTCAAATGTTTTTCAATGTTATAATTGGTAAATTTCTTTGAGTTATCGGCCGATGCGTTTTTAATTTGATCCTGTCTGTATATAAATTGCTTATTCAAATTTCACCTCTTGTTAGGACTTGGTTACTATCTCTCTTTCGGATCAGAATTTTCTCATAATCTGAAATCTAAAATAAAAATTACTTAATTGGAACTACTGCATGCTTAAGCATAACTGTAAAAAAAAAAAAAAAAAACTCCAAAGAATATTCACTAGCTAGTACAAAACACCAACAATTATGAGAAGTTAACAATTTGAGAAAAGGAAAATTTTCTTTTTAAAAAAAAAATGTCAAGGGCCAAATTTGGCCCCGAAAATTTTACCATCACTGAATTAATATTCTGACTATACAATTCGCCACACTTAGATATCATTATTAAATTATATTGATTTTTGAATTCATATTTGGAAATAGCTTCTTTAATAAAGATGTGTGTATCAGGATATTTCTCATACCATATTTATAGCATAAGTCTTATGCATTAGATACGATTTTTATTTGACAAGAAAGCCCTAATATATTCATGCATTGTACTTGGAAATGTTAAATGAACAGGTAGCAGTATACATAACATTTGCCACAAACTCAGCAGCACTTGAACATGCAGTACTAGCACTAGCTGGCATGAAGGAATTTCAGTGGATGAAATGGTGCAACAAATTTACCAGATTCTGCTTCCAAATCGGGGGAGCTCTGGTCTGTGGCCTTGTAGCTTGTGCTCTATTGGCTATTATAACATCTATCTCAGCCTTCAATTTGTTTAGGCTCTATTCACCCAAAAAGTTTCTATGCTTAAAGAACATATGATCATATATATATATGCTCTTAGTACGCTTCTTTCTTTTGTATTTTCACCCCCTCTTCCTACAAAAAACTGTAATGTATTTAACATAAAATATTTCAATTCTTACTTTGTCACCGGATAATCCACGGATTGTTGTTTTTTTCCGGATGAATTATGTAAATTCACAGAATAGAACTATTAAATATATATTTTTTCAAAAAAAAAAAAAAAAAAAAGATAAATGGAGTAAAATGTCAAGATGATAAAGTCATAGGAGCCAATTCATAAATAAACTTATTATATAGCCAGAAGTATAATATCAAATATATGGGAAAATGATCGAAACTCCCCTCATATGTTTGGTGAAATTACGGGAATCCCCTCCTCCCCCAATTTTTTTAAAAACTAACCGAAAATGCCCCTATGTAGTTCTGGTTATCCCATTGTATAACTTCGGGTAGTCCGATCATGGGATAGCCAGAACTACGGGGACATTTTTCCTCCTTGTTATCAGCCTACCCGATGATATAAAATGGGATAGCCAGAACTACGAGGATAATTTTTCTCCCCGTTATCGGCCTACCCGATGATACAGAATGGGATAGTCATAACTACAATGGTGTTTTTCCTCCCCGTTATCGGCTTACCCGATGATACAGAATGGGATAGCTGAACTGGGGGGCATTTTTCCTCCCCATTACCGGCCTACCCAATGATACAGAATGAGATGGCCAGAACTACATGGGAATTTTTCCTCCCTATTATCGGCCTACCCGATGATACAAAATTGGATAGCCAGAACTACAGTGGCATTCCCCCTCCCCCTGGTTTATCGGCCTACCCGATGTTACAAAATGGGAACATGTGCACTTAAACTCCCTAAGTTTGCAAAGTATTGGGTTGTGACGTTCCACCCCGGGACTTCGTTAATGACACCAAGGATTGGTGTGCAACGAGAGGTTCTCGACCACGAGCATCTTACAAGAATATTGAACATGGATATTCCCATCAAATAAAAAACAAGAAATATGAACAAGTTTTTTATTTAAAAAGGAAAGCCATTATTCATTTTCTAGGGATTTACTGCCCTTCTTACAACTCTCTTGAGGGTCATTATAAAAGAGTCTCTATTGAAAATATCCCATAAACTCCTCGTATTTCAGGGCTTCTTGAGCCGGACACTCCTGGTCATCTGCTCCTGGTGATAAGTGCCCGACCTGGTGACATTGCTATTGGTGCTGCCTAATCCTCATGACCTCTTGATCAACATACTCACCGAGGTAGTCGTTCCTCACCAAGTCCTTCATCTACTCATGCAGGTCATTGCGTCCATTCATGGCATATCCCATTACCTTATGGTGCAAACAATAAGACTGGTTGTCTTTCTTCTCATTCAGAAATTTCATCGGGTTGGGCTCGATCAATAGATCTTTATCCTGAACCTCCTGAACTATCTGGGCCAGGGGTCTGTTGAGAGGGGTGTATATTGTGTTGGAGTTGGTGCTTGGAGAGTCAATCCGAATTGTATATTTTATTATTTATTAATAAAATAACTACATTTTCATTTCATACCTTCTTAATAGTATTGTCATTATACGTATTAGATTGATGTATATATATGCTAAAAATGACATCGACCTTAGAATAATCTTGTAGTAATACTAGACACTAGGTAGTCTGACATTGTGATAAGTATTACTATTGTAAACTATTCTTAAAGTATATATTCCTAGTCGTTAGTTTTGGAATACGGTCAAATTTCTATAATCTATAAGACTAGCACATGTCATATATTGAAATTGGAGTTCCAATGGTTTAACCCGATGTACCATGAGTTTTGGAAACTCGTATAGACGTGTGGGTATTGGGAGGATCGAATACTGAATGACTCACAAGTGATTCCTAATAGTTGGAAGTACACACCACCGTCAATATGAATCTCCTCGAGTCGAATAGCATATGTAATCCTTTGACTATAGGATATCATTGATTTTGTGTGAGATCCTCCACATTTTGATGTCATGTATGTCAGAAACCTTTCATGTTCTGGCCTATAGATGTTCATTGGGTGTGGACCGATGCACTCAGTAATCAAGTGCGAAGCAAGATAGGATCCGTCGACCCGTATGTGTACCATAAGGGGTTTAGGTATCCATGTTAGTAAAGTCATAATTCTTAAAGCTTTGGCCAAAGTCGATCATCTAGGGTGAATCGCATCTGTTATGAAGAATAGTGGACATGTCGACATGAGATGTGCGCCTCGAAAACTTGACGGTGTATTCTATGTTTCCTAAGCACAACTCGAATAGCCTGCGACGAATGGATTTTTAAACATATATGATGACCTCGACTTGTGTAGTTCAGAAATATCGTTCGTGTTCTTCGCGAATTCGGAGGTGGCTGAATTGCGTATATATTATCTAGGCTTATATGACGAATTTGTCTGAACTTAGAGAGTCCCAATATGAAGTGTACTCGTTAAGCACTTGGGTAGCCGATTAATTTTTATAAAAGATAATATTCGATATTATAATTATCAACTAAGATAATCAAATAT
The DNA here is from genome assembly GCA_019454045.1 of Zanthoxylum bungeanum. Taxonomy (NCBI): domain Eukaryota; kingdom Viridiplantae; phylum Streptophyta; class Magnoliopsida; order Sapindales; family Rutaceae; genus Zanthoxylum; species Zanthoxylum bungeanum. Next base: position 32,788 of record SKCR01026576.1, read on the forward strand.
TATTGGATAATATTGATTATTTACTTTGACCTAATTGAATTAATTCAATAATTACACAATGTCTTAATTGTACAATCATAATTATCTCTATCATTTGAGGATATTATGATAATTGTAAGTATGTAATATTAAGTGGTTTTGGCTTGATTTAATTGGATTAAATCAAAGTGGCAAACATTTAACTAATTCATTTTCTAATCCTTGTCTCGATTTAATTGGATTAAATCAAAGTGGCAGACAATGGAGATTAGTCACACTTAATTATATATATTTGGACAAATTAGATTAAGTCCACCTAAAAATTTATTTGTAACGACCGATAGTTTTTACCATTGTATACAACTGTACTGTTACGAAATTGACAAAGGCACATAAAATAAATTATATTGAGACTTAGATGTACTCATGGAATGACTTTGGGGACAATCGGTAAATTCCTCAAAGTCCCGGGACGAGACTGTACAGTGTTACCCTTTGGACAGCCTGTAGTATTCGGGGCGTAACTTTTTCATATAAACTCGGATTTTTATGAATTTTATATCTCCGAAAATATAAGTTCGAGACCTACAACTTCCGCGTTGAATATTGTTCCAAACTTGGACCAGAATTAGGTCAAAAAATACAAGTCAAAATTTGGATGAAAATGATTTCAGGGTCAAATAGAAAAATCTCAAACCTTCTCCATCTTTCCACACTTTTCTCCATATTTCCAAATATCAAAAAGGCCCTGGTATATAAGAGCACACTCTTCACAAATACCCAAATTTGAAGCAAAAATGGAAAAGAAAGAAATGTAATTGCCGAGAGGAAGAGGAGAAAGAAAAGAGAGAATAATAAGAAGAAGAAGAAATAAGAAAAGAAAGAAAGAAAGAATAACAGGGAAGCAAGCAAGTAATCTTAGCAACAATGGAGAGCTTAGAGAATGAAGAAAATCAAAGAAAAAGATGTAAAACCCATTTGACCCAAATCTTGAATTATTTAATTTTTAAAGCATAATGGTAGAATATGGATGATAGTGTGATAGGGGATGCATTTTAGTGACAAAAATATAGGAAAAGTGATTCTTGAACTAAATACCCAAATTTGGAGGTTTTAAAGTTGGGTTAAAATTAATGATTTTGAGGTTTAGTGAGTTGTTGAGGATGATAATTGGATGTAGAACATGTGTATTTGAGGTTTAATGAAATGGTTTGTGTGATGGAAGTATTAAGGATGTATTTGGGTGAGAAACTCTTGAGAAAGGAAATGCAGAAACCTGGTAATCAGGTCTGCGTCACGACGTAGATTGGCACGAGTTGCGACGCGTGCTCGGGATCATGAGATTCGGCACTTGTCGGTTCGAGTCGCGACGCGCAAGGAGTCTGAGTCGCGACATGACACGACCTGGAAATTTTATAGAATAGCTACTGGTTTGTACGTGTCGCGATGCGCAAAGAACTTGCGTCACGACGCACACATCAGAATTTCCCAAAGTCAGTTGTAAATCATCCCAAATCAATTTTAAACCATCTCAATTCCATCCTACAGTGTTAGAGACCACCCATGGGGTCTCGTATCAGTTGATATGCATACATCGTATCTTATTCCAAGCATGATATACTAAGTAATGATATCACAGACTTGAATTGAAAAAGTTTAGCCTAGTTCCGAAACTCATCTCGTGGTTTGCATTTAACCAAGTTATCATTTAAAGACCATTGCAGGAATTGCATTTTCCTTCAGCGAAGCGATATGGTTACCAGCCAGATTTCAAAACAGTGAGTGGACACCTCTTTCTTCAAGTTGATTTTGTTTATTGATTTATTTGTTCTTCAAGTAGATTGGATCTTTGAATCAACCTTGCTAGGTAAGTTTGATCTTCTTCAAAAGCTATATTTTTCATTAGTGAGACATATAATGCTGAATTATATATTAGATACATAATGTTGAAATTAGGCAAATTAATCGTGTTATGATGTTTTGGAAGTATAAATACAATATGCTTGTAATTGGGTCAAAATATTTATGTTAGACATAAACATAAAATTAGAGTTTGGAACTTGGAGCTATGGCTACCATTTTAGAAATCACTTAACCACTTTTGGGTGACATAGAATTATTCACGAGACATTTCTTATTGGGATTCTAATTTGGTTTGTGTATTGGATTCAAAATTTACGCAAGTGCGTATTTAGAATAAATTTATGTTTTCATAAAAATATTTGATATTTTGAAAAACTTGAATTTTATTCTATAACATGTGTTGATGTTGGCTTTGATGTTAAAAATTAATTTTGGCTATTTTTGAAGTGTTTATGGAGAGTTTGAAGCCATTAGGGTAATATACCTTAATTCATTCAGCTCTTTGGTAAGAGAACTGAAGGAAAGGCCATTTTTTGTAAGAAAATTATTACTGGTGCACAGTGCGCGCGCATAGTGTGCTATGCGCACCTAATTTAATTTTTGTTCGTTTTTTAGCTTTCGGACTCTGATTCAGCCCCGATTTTTTTTAGACCTGGACATGCGGCCTTTTCTCCTATACTTGATTATTTTGAGGAAATGGCCCGAGCTCCCTCTGCCTCGAGACCGGTCTCCTCATGTCTTTATATATATCCCACCGATTTTCCGGCCTAAGTATCTTGGTCCTCTGGGTGCCTCCTCATCGGACAATCTTATCACCTTCCTCCATTAGCACAAACTTTCTTGCATGCTCCAGAACCGCAGTATAGTCCGGTATCTCTTGGATCCTCAGGTGGGACCATAATTTCCCGCCCCTTAGAGCTCATTTAAAAATTTACAAGGCCACCGCGGACTTATACTCCCCGACCTCTAAAACCAGGCCGTGATATCTGTCGACAAAGCTTTTTAAAGAATCGTCTTCCTCAGTACACACGCCCCTTTGAAATCCCGCACAAAGGATCTCCTCAACTGCTCAAAGCTGCTGACACTCCCCGGGGTCAAATTCTTGAACCACAAACTGGTGGGTCAAAGGGAACACCTTGCAGATGGCCTCTCCAACCATTCACTGAATCTCCATTAACAAAACGAACTTCTCAGCATGAGAATTGAGGTCTGTGCTGCCTTTGTAAACATCCATTAAGGGCATAGTGAACCTCATTGGAAATCCTGTCACCAATATTTCCTCCGTGAAAGGGGACGCTGTCCCCAAGTCTTGGTCACCCCTTGGTCCTTCATTTATATTTTCCTCTCATTTTTTCATCTCATTTCGAAATCAGCTCTTCATCTGGTTCTCGGAGCTGCCATGCTCTCAACGTCGGGCATCCCAGAGTCTTCCACCCTGGCCATGATGTCCTCCGCAGCTGGGGACTTCATTCTCTTCCCCTGGATATCGTCCCTGGTCGCTCTCCGCGAAGCATGGACTGTTGTTGGTGGATTTCAGAGTTCGTTTGCCTTCCTCTTCTTCCCACAGTTCTCCCACCGGCACGGCCCCGGTAATGACTACAGATCTCATTCCATGGGTATTTCTCTTCATATTATCACCATCTATATCTTCTCCAGCGATCCTTTTTCCCCTTATTATCTCTTCTTTTCTTTGGCTGGGACCCGCTCCTCCTCTTTCACAAGTTTTCTCTTCCAGCTTCTCCAACTTCTCCAACATGGTCTTCGTGAAGACCTGAGTTGATTCTCTCTCCTTTCGAGCTTCTTCCCTTTCTTTCTGCATGGTTTCTTCCATCTTTTTCATCCATTCCATTGTCGAAACCTCTGAAGATCTATAGTTCTCGTCTTCTGCCCTCGCCTCAACGTGTTTGTTGCTTTTAGTACTAGTCCTCACAGACAGCGCCAACTGTTAATGACTGATTTTTGTTCCAGGGGCAAATCGATAAACTCACTCATCAAACAGTCATCCATCAACTGTGAATTTGTTTGGTTTGAGGACCAAAGGAAAAATTAGCAAAAGATGAGAAAAACACACAGATAAAACATAAGGTTTAACGTAGTTCGGCGGAATGGATCCAACCTACGTCCACGGGCATATGGGAAAAATGGAAGTTTTTATAACGTGATCAGGTATAGGGATGGCAAAATCCGAATCCGAACCCAGGTCCGGTCGGATCCGGAAGAGATTTCTTCACCCCGGGTCCGGTTATGGACCCGGGTAAATATTCCCGGGTCTACCTGGCCCGGACCCGGGTCTAACCGGTCCGGATCCGGATACCCGGTTCACTTTTTTTTAATTTTTTTAATTTTTTTTTGTATTATTATATATATATATATAGATTTTGTCAATTTAATTAGTTTTATTTCAATTCTTTTATATTTTTTAATTATATTTAATTATATTTTTTTATATATATACATATTATTTTGTATTTTTCATTATTTTTTAATTTTTTTTCCTGACCCGGGCCGGACCCGTGCGAACCCGAGTCCGGATCCGGATACACCGGGTCCGAATTTTAAAGACCCGAGTCTGATTTTTTTTTAATCCCGGACCCAGGTCTACCCGGACACGGGTCGTCCGGGTCCGGGTATAGCTGCCATCTCTAGTCAGGTATGTTTGATCTGCCTATCTCTCGAGCTCGGTTGACCGAACTCTTACAAGCTCACTCTTACACTTAAGTTTTTTACTCTCTATTTTACAAGTTGAGAGATAAATTAGTCAACCCTTTTACAATAAATTCTCGATCCCTTTATATACTAGGGCAAATTCTACTGTTACATCAATCTCATGACGTCAGTCATGTGAATCTACCATTAACGCGATGGCTCTCTTCCCCGCCGAAAGTAGGCCTACCATCTGACATCTCTTTAAACTAAGTTATTATACCCTCTGCCACACGCTACCTTCAGCCTTTAATCTATCATTTCTCATGTGATAGTATGTGCTAGAAGATAAGCAGATGACCTGCTCCGATCACGTCTGATCTCTTTGGAATGTGCAAGTCCCCATGTATGGCTTACGTCATCTTGACTTGATCATACGACTAACACCCCGAGCCGTCCAACTGGACCGGGCAACGGAAACAACATTCATTCCGCATATACCGGACTATCAGGTCGGCTCGGTCTCGAGGCCTTGCTCTGCTATGCTTTTCTGAACATCTTCACTCCTCGGATCGGTCGACAAATGTGAACCGATCCCGACCTCTAAGATGGACCTGACGTCCATATGCCTTGGGCTCGGGCCCTTGAAGTTAAACCTTGGAAATGGAAATCTATTTTATACTCTTTCTCGAGATTCTAACTTTTCGGGGGCCGAAAACCACCAATGGTAAATCTAGAAGACAAAACGATCTCTAGAATGCTGGAGAAAATTTTTTTGAAAAAAAGTTTGATATTCATTTTATTACTTTCATAAAGTTATTGGTGCATCCATCTCATCTAAATTTCTTCCTCCAAAAGTCATAAAGCATTCCTATAAAGTATATCATAAGGCATAACATTATTACAAAATGTTAAATGTGTTGTCATCGATCAACATAAAGTTGATATATCTACAGATCACATGCAACACATAAAGATAAGCTTTAAACAAAGTTGATGAGTTCATATGGGACTTCAAAATCAAACTAAACCAACAGATTACAAATCTTTGAAAGATATATGGATTAAGATCTTTAAATGGCTTGTCTCTCAAATCAAAGAGAAAGTCATGGTAACTTAAAAGTGAAACATTATCTTGAAGGTGTTATCATCATGACTTGCCCAACATTGACATTTTTTAAATGATTGATTAGTGTGTGTATATATATTTTGTTTAATTTGCATAATCTTTTAAATATTGGGTGGTTTTCAGTAGCAGAGTCAACAACTTTTTGGAAACGCAAAAATTTCAAAGGTAACATGAGATGAGTGAAATTTTACATAAATTATTATTTAATAATATTGATTTGATCCTATATATCTTATTATTAATTCATTCTAATAAAGAAACTCGCATTTAAATAAAATGAGGGTTAATCTAAAAAAAAACTTATAGATCAGTATATATTATTAATATATCGATTTATATAATTAGTTAGAGTTTTACATGAACAAGTAATGTGAGTTTAGTCTCCAAAGAGCGTGGCTGTATGGTGTAGGGTTCAGATCCTGGGTTCGAATCCATAGAACGCGTTTATTGTAAGAGTATGGTGACAGCTGGAGATTTTACCTACTATGCTTAAGCCCGTAAAGGGTGTATTGGCGGTGTGATTTCCAACGATTTCAAAAAAAAAAAGTAATGTGAGTTTGTCTAATCTTTAGCTTGTCAAAATAATTAACAAAACTCATTGAGTCATTGTGGTCCATTAATCAAAATATATTTAGCTTTTCTTCATACTAATTAATGAAAGTTTTTAGCCGATAAACTTGCTCAATAATGTTAATGACGACTGCTACCATCTTATGATAGTTACAACAAAAGGTTATCCATTAATTAATTTCATTATCAAGTGTTTTATATAATATGCTTTTATATCCAACTACTTAGTTTACTACAAAGAAATTTCCTATGCACTGTCGCATGCTAATAAAATTCACTTTTAAAAAAAAAAAATGAGAATGGTCCTTAAATGTGACTTGTTAATTAATATACAAAACTCTTTCTATATTTTGCTAAACACATTAAATTAGACTGAAAATAAGATTATAAAAGTAAAAACTTTAAAATTGTTTATAAAAATTTTAACATAAAGAATGTAACGGGTAATTATTTAAAATTCAAGATCTAAGTAGTAAAAGTGAGAACATTAAAAATCTCTGTGTCATTCTATCTCTAAAATTCACATATATTCACTACAAGAATTAGACCATTTAGCGTCGAATTATTTCGACGCCATAAGTGAGGATTTCGACGCAAATGATATTTAGCGTCGAAAAAATTAGACGCAAACAATGGACGATAAAATGTCGACGAAAACCACTTTTAGCGTCGAAATAATTAACTGCGACGCTAAAAAAACAGTATTTTGCGTCCAAGTTATTTCGACGCTACAGTAAATTGTTCGACGCTATATTGTATATTTGGCGACGAAATATATCGACGCAAAAATTCTCACTTTTAGCGTCGAAATGTGTCGACGCTAAAGTATATTAAAAAAGTATTATATGTAAGCTTACAGCGACCATTGTTGTTACTATTAGCGTCGAAATGTTTCGACGCTAAAAGTGACTTTTAGCGTCGAAACTTGTCGAGGCTAACGTATATTAAAAAAGTATTATATGTACGCTTACAGCGGCCATTTTTGATACTATTAGCGTCGAAATATTCGACGCTAAAAGTAAAAAATTTATTTTTTTAAAAATTAGTAATTTACTTATTTTTTTGTCTAAAATATTTAATTTAGTTGAAAAAAAATGTAATTAATGACGAAATATTATATTGAAATTTGTTTTAGAAAAAAGAAATATTATATTAAATTTATTTGTTCAAAATGTTTATACAAAACCAAATATAAAATTAATTGCTACTGTGATGGAGGGATGCTCGAGCCCGATACACCATGACTCATTGAGGCCTCGAACATATGACGGAAAGCCAGCAGTTGCTGTTCCAACTGCTCCATCTTCTTCTCGTGGTCCACCGTGACCTGTTGTAGCTTCTCCTTAGTCTGTTGCAGCTCGTCTCGGGTGCTGGCTAACTCGTCTCGAAGAGATACATTGTCCGAATTACCACTATTGCGTGCAGATGACGTTGGCTTCTTACGAGTGCCAAGACCAACGTTGTAAGCTGTCTGATTCTTGAAAACCAATTGCGACAGCTGCTCATCTGGTATGGGGTCGGTCCCTGTCTCCTGAGTTTGATGTTGGAGTTCCATCATTTCGTTCTGTTTCAAAAAATAAGTTAATATTAGAATTTGAGAAAAAAATTTAACATATATAATATTAATTATTTTATTTTAAAAACTGAAACTTACATAGCAGCGTTCGGCTTCTTCATTTATCCATTTATTCTTGTCATTGTAATGCGTCACACGGAAAAAATCTGGAAATGATTGCACCTCACCTGTGTTACTCTGTTATAAACATAAAATAAATTCAATATTATTCCAGATAGTAAAAACAATTAACTGTTAAATTTTACGTTAGGATATATTTACCTCAGAATGTTCGGCACGATGTTGGATAAATGGCTTCGAACCTGCACGGTGGTTAAAACGCAAGTGACTTCGATTTTCCGCATTTGCGTGACATTTATCCTGTATTCACCAACACTGTAAGTACCGAAAACAAATACAATTATAAATTTCCGTTTATTTCAAAATTTACCTCGTGTTTTTTGCTAGACCAAAGCTCACATAAGAATGTCCAATCTTGTTCCTCTATAAAATCAGGCTTGTGTTGTGGAGCATTTGAAGGTCCATGTTCGTCGAATATTGGTTTCAGGACTTTTGTTCTATAATCTTTATAACTTTTCCCCATATGGTAGTCAATATATTGTTGGACATTCACTTGGGTCAGATCGAAGTCGAACCATTCCTACATGAAAATTCGAGTAAAAATAAGTATCAAATAAAAATGTTAAATAACAAACAATATCGAAAACTTACAAGTAGCGAAGGGAATAACTGGTTCATTTTTATCTCCCACGGTATCTTTCTCCAAGATACGTAGTTTTGGGGAGCTTCATATCGAGCTGTAGCTCCTATGGCTGTATTAAACGCTGAATTATGTTGTCCGACTTGAGTGTGTCCATCATCTGATATCTCTATCCGAATACGGCCGTGAGCCTTAACGTACTTAGCCAACCCCAGGCCACGGGTGCGTCCTCGACCCTTCACTGTACTGGACTCACCTGTGCTAGCAGAGAAATCACCAGGGCCAGTTGCCCTTGTTGATGTAGATGGAGTCGCGGTAGCCCGTTTGCGATTGCCCGGTGCCATCTGCAAAACCCGTCGCATTAGCGTCATCAAATTCCAAAGTTCTTATACATATACATACATATCCATACAAGTCAATACAACTTAACAAAAGCGCTTATCACATCGAATGCTCACTTTCGTAAGTTTCGAATTCAAAACACATACAAACATTCCAAAACACATACTATATATACCATATGAACTTTCGAATTCCAAAACACATACAAACATTCCAAAACACATACTATATATACTATACGAAGTTTCGAATTCCAAAACACATACAAACATACTGTACTAAATGGACGACGAAGTTAAACGGAAAACAATCGGGGGCTGCCTGTTCTGCCCAGAATTCTGGGCAGAACACAGCAGCTGTTCTGCCAATTCTGGGCAGAAACAGGCTGCTGTTCTGCCCAGAATTCTGCCAGTCCCGTCTCCTTTAATTCGTCGATCATCATCCTTCATTCATTATCATATTCGTCCCTCTAATTTCGACAAAATCATCATCAAGCATCAACAATAATCATCAACAATCATCAAAAATCATCAACAATCATCAACAATCATCACAACAATCATCATCAACAAGCATCATCATAAACAATAATCATCATCATTCATCATCAACAAGCATCATCAACAAGCATCATCAACAATAATCATCATCATTCATCATCATCAACATTCATCATCATCAAGCATCAAATAAAAATCAAAAAGTGAGACTCACCTTAAATTTGTTGCTTGCAATGTGTATAAGCCGAGAATTGCAGGAGAAATGTAAGGTTGGGCGAATTTGGGTCGTTTCGCAGAAGAAGAGAAGAGGTCTCTGGTTTTAGGGATTTGAACGACATTTAGCGTCGAATTTACAGTCTTTTAGCGTCGAAAAATTGACGCTAATAATTAGGCGGTCAATTAAAATTTAGGGTTATTTTTCCGGGAAATTAATTTTCATATTTAGCGTCGAATAACAACATTCGACGCTAATATCACATTAGCGTCGAAATAAATTCATTTTAGCGTCAACAATTTCGACGCTAAAAAATTGGCGGTTTATTAAAAAAATTTAGGGTTATTTGGAATAATTTCGAATAATTTCGACGCCAAATGGCGTCGAAAGTTATATTTCGACGCTAAATGTGTATCATTAAAATAATAATTGAAAACAAATATATCATAGTTATACTATTAATCATTACGTTAATTTCAATCATATCTAAAGCGTAATTAAAATCAACAACCATACATAATCCATATAAATTATTCATCCATTACAAAATACTGTAACTTCATAATTAATCACTATTATCGTCGGTATTTGAGGATTCGTGACTGGAATCGAAGTCATCTTCAGTGTCAAATTGTTCTTCACTTGCTACTTCAACGCTCACTTCAGAATGAGGAATTAGCTCAACGTCTGTACTAGCTCGAGTTAATGTGATATTTTCAGGAACGTTGACAGTTGGTCCAACAAATATCTGTTCAGGAACTTCAAAATTGCCCGAGACTTCTTGTGTTTCATCTGATATGTCAACTCTATCTTTCTCCTGCGTGTCCCAAATGGCTCTATGTTGTAACTTTTCTACCACCATCCATCCAGTTCCTAACTTAGGATCAGGTATATATATCACTGAACGTGCTTGGGTACAAAAAATGTATGGATCATTCTTGTACCAACAACGTTGAACATTAATTGACGTGAGATGATTACTAACTTGAATTCTCCTCTTTCTGGCATTAGTGTCAAACCACTTACATTGGAATAGCACAGTATGTCGTCTGGGTCGATATATGAACTCAATGACCGATTGCAATACGCCGTAGAAGTCAATTACATCTGAGCCGTGTTCTCATTGGACTACAATTCCAGAATTTTGAGTCACATGATTAACATCTCGCTGTTCGGTATGAAATCTAACTCCGTTGACAATACATCCACTGTACTCATACGCCTGCATTTGAGGCCCATAAGCCAAAGAAACCAACGAGGATTGCGAGTCCAATTGACCATTTTCCACTTGATTAATAATCTGACAATGAAATATATGTGTTAATATACAAAACTGAAATGTCTAATGTTAGGATCAAAATAAATATAAAATATTATAACTTACAGTTGTCTCAAACCATTTAGGAAATTCTTTTTTGTGGGTTTCATCAACATTATGGTCACCAGCAATTTGTAGCATTGTTAGATGTTGCCTACAATAAATTATCACGGTTAATGTATGGAAAAAATTCAGTAATGATGCACCAGAAAAACTTACATTAAATACGGTTGCACTTCATCACAATTACTCAATATAAACCAATGCGCACGTTGAACTTCCTGACGGGTTAGTAATTTGACACCTACTGCCCCAAATGGTCTGTAATTTTGACGGAACACTGTGATCTCTTGGCTATTACTTGCATCTCCATCATAATTTCGTGGCCGACGATTGAAATGAGTTTCAATATTCTGCATGTACAGAACAAAATGTTATTGCTTCATTTTATTAACAGCTTCAGCTATTGAACCTTCAGGTCGTGCCTTGTTTTTGACATATTGTTTGTAATCTCCCAAAGCTCTGCAGATATGACAACAAGTTTGCATTAACACTAAATTCTATGCACAAAAAAACGGTTACAAATTTTCTTATATAAAACTGTATATATATATATATATAGACCTCTCAATGGGATACATCCATCTGTAATGGACATGACCTCCCTTTCTAGCTTCATCCGGTAAATGCACAGCCAGATGTACCATGACATCAAAGAAGCGGGTGGCAAAATTCGCTCCAGCTTGCATAGGATTATCACGATTCCTCGCTCAAGGTCGTCAATAACAGATGTGCTTAATGTCCTCTGACACAATTGTTTAAAGAAGCCACATAGATCAAGTAGCGTCGCATACATTCGGGGGGAGATAAGGTCGAATGCCAACAGGAAGGAGAATCTCGAGCAGCACATGACAATCGTGACTCTTTAATCCCGTTATTGTATCATCTCTGACCCAACGCCCAATATGGATGCATAATTATCAGGGAATTTAACCATTTTCAGCCAATCACAGAATGATTTTCTCTCCGATTGATTGAGCACATAACTAGCAGGAGGCTTAATAAAACCTCGAGATGAGTCTTGTAAATGCAATTCACTGCGAATTCTAAGATCTTGTAGGTCCAATCTAGCATTTACAGTGTCTTTTGTCTTACCCGGAATATTGAATAGTGTACCCACTAAACTCTCACAAATATTTTTCTCTATATGCATTACATCCAAATTATGTCGCAAACTCAGAGTCCCCCAATATTCTAACTCAAAGAAAATACTTTTTCCTGTCCAATTCAACTCTTCAGGTAACCGTTTTTGATTTTTATCTCTATTATTAGGATGTTTACCTGGTGTGCTGTCTTTGAGATGTTGATGTTGGCAAGTATGTCAAATGCAGACAATCGATTGGGCTTACTCTGAGATTCATGTTGCCCGTTAAATAATTTACTCCTCCGCCAAGGATGACTCGACTCAAGAAATCTCCTGTGCCCCGTGTATCCAATTTTATTCCGTAATCGTTGCGAAGGTGTATGATCCGCACAAACTAGACATGCCATGTATCCCTTAGTGCTCCATCCAGATAATGAACCATAGGCTGGAAAATCATTAATGGTCCATAATAATGCGGCATGCATCTGAAAATACTGCTCTGAAGCTGCATCATAGGTATGCACACCCACATTCCATAATGTTTGTAACTCCTCGATCAATGGTCTCAAGTAAATATTTATATCTTTATCAGGTGAACGTGGACCAGGGATAAGCAATGACATAAACATGAACGGATCTTTCATACATTTCCATGGAGGTAAGTTATATGGAATGACAATAACGGGCCAGATGCTATAAGAGTTGTACATATTCCCAAATGGGTTAAAACCATCAGAGGCAATACCTAACCTGACATTACGGGGGTCCTCAGCGAAACGAGGGTACATGTCATCAAATTCCTTCCATTCGGTTCCGTCCGCAGGATGTCTAAGTATGCCCTCCGCACCGATCCTCTTTTCATGATGCCACATCATATCAGTCGCTGTGTGTCGTGACATGAACAATCTCTGCAGCCTGGGCGTTAAAGGGAAATATCGCAATATCTTTTGAGGCACTTTCTTCCCCATACCACGGACTTTGTACCGACTTTCACCACATATCGGACAATTTTCAAGTGATTCATACTCGGCACGAAATAATACACAATCAAACTTACAAGCATGAATGGATTCATACCTCATTCCCAGATCACGCAACATTTTCTTGCCTCGTAGTACGACTTAGGCAATTCGCTTCCAACCGGTAACATTTAGGCCAGTAACTCTAACATCATATCGATACTTTTGTTGGTCATTCTGTTGATCACTTTAATGTGTAATAATTTCACAACGAAATTCAAGATCGACATTCCAGCACCTTCGAATGGAATTTTTTTTGCCTCATCAAGTAGTTCACTAAATAAATTTTGATCATTTCCACTTAACACTGGCATGTTGCCACTAACACTATGACCAAGTTGTGGACCTTGTAAGTCATGCAAAATATCGGCGATCTCATCGTTTGCAGGTTGATTGTAACTACTGCTCCCTTCACCGACATCATAAAACCGTGACTGAGAATGATACTGCCACCGTGATAAATCCACGTACGGTAAGTTGGTGATATTCCTGGCATGTATAAATGATTATGAACTTCATCTAACCGCTTCTTTTCCTATTCAAACAATTTGCACATGGACAACGAACACGACATTCTGCATCAATGTGTTGATTGCGACTTCCATAAACTCAGACACTCCATTACGATATTCAACACTCAATCTATCCAGAGAGCTCATCCAATTTCTATCCATTTCAGTAGAATACCTAAATATAATATATAATTATTAGATATCATTTTACAGTAATCAACATTACTAATTCAGTAATACTTAATTTAAGCATATATATATATATATTTGGTTGATAAATTAAATAGTTTACAAAAAAATTATATTTTATTAATTAATATACTTACTCTACATATATGAATCATAAATCACTAACAAACAAATATAAACAACATATATAATCATAAAAATTGAAAATAATAAAGAAATATGAAAGAATATTACCTTATCGGAAATTGATTACAATTTTATTGAAAATTTTTAGGAGAGATGTGAGGCTGTAGAGGATAAATTCTCAGATTTCAGAGGATGAAAATGAAGAGAATGAGAGAAAAAACAGAGGGGGAGAAGGGTTGGTGACCATCTGCATTTTAATCTATCTTTAGCGTCGAATAAACCAATTCGACGCTAATTGTCACCGTTTTTAGCGTCGAAAACGTTTTGTCGACGCTAAATATCAACAATTAGCGTCGAATTTAATTTAGACGCGAAAGAATCAAGGATCTGTCGGTGGAGCTTCATAACTCTTTAGCGTCGAACATATTTTCGACGCTAAAAGTATTATTTTTGGCGTTGAATATTCAAATTCGACGCTAATTGTGTACGTTATTAGCGTCGAAAACGTTTTTTTCGACGCTAAACATAATACTTTTAGCGTCGAATTTAATTTAGACGCGAAAGAGTCAGGGATTGTCGGTGGAAACTTTATAAACCTTTAGCGACGATATATGTTCGACGCTAAAAGTATATTTGTGGCGTCGACACCTTTTTTCGACGCTAAAAGTGTAATATTTGGCGCCAAAATTATTACAATAATATAATTATTCAGCGTCGAATAGTATTCGACGCTAAAGTTATGTTTTTAGCGTCGAAAAATATTTTCGACGCTAAAACATTAATATTCTGCGTCGAAATTTTATTCCGTCGCTAAAAATATGACATATAGCGTCGAAAATGATTTTCGACGCTAAATCTCACTTTTAGCGTCGAATAATGTTTCGACGCT